>CM031565.1:7815253-8030118 GCA_018467065.1 Ephestia elutella | reverse complement strand
ACAAAGATGTCCTAAAACGTCACCTAGCTGCATGTGAGATTCCAACAGTACGTTGGGAAGAGCTTGCGAGGCAGAGGTAAGCATGGCGCAGCTCTGTCAAAGAGGCAGTTCATAAAGAAGAGAATCGGCTATCAGATCTCGACTCTAAACGCCTCCTACGAAAAACCCGTCCCAAGCCTTCCTACACGTACACATACAACAGCGTAGGTCAGTTGCACTGTGCACCATGCAACCGGATCTACAAAACCAAGTTTGGTTTTGCCAATCTCCGCAGATGGGAACGGTCCCATCTGCGGAGATTATAAGATTCGCCGTTGACGGACACGTCAGGGAGGACATGATCATATGATGATTTTATGAGCGAATATAAGTTCTATTATTTATATTGATGAGTATTGGATGAGTAGCTTTTTCCCGCGACTACGTTCGCGTGGTTTTACCGTTACCTAGGTATTAAGATGACATCTGCGCCGGTTTTTAGGTTACACCTTCAGCAGTACAACTGTTAAAATCGCATCTTGTTTCATTCTATAGATTTTACCACACCAAAAGGCCACTTTAACGATTTAGAATATGATCCATTTTCCATTGCCTAAATATTTTGAAATGAACCTTAATTCCTTAAATAAGGATTATTTTTAAACTTGCGCCCACACATAAATTGTAGCCTATGTCACTCATGCACACATAATGTAGCTTATATTAGTGAAAGAATTTTTAAAATCGGTTCATTAGTTCCGAATATTACCCATATGGTCCATTTATTCATATCGTCCTATTATGTAAACAATCTTCACAGACTTTTTGTTGAATTAAAAAAAAATGGTTTTGACTTCTATTGGCCCCATAAAGACCTGATTTTTATTTCTCCTATGTCAAAGTCAAAGTCAAATATTTTTATTCATGTTGGCTTAAAAATAGCACTTATAAATCGTCACTTTCTTGTTTTTTAGTTAGTTGACGTCAAAAAATTACTTAAAGCTAAGTTTACCACCGCCTCCAAAGCGCAAGTGGAGAAGAGGCGGCGCAACAAACTCCACTGCTGCATTTTCTCCAAAGACGTCACTTTACAACATATGTCTTACAATTAAATAACTGTATATGTGGACGAATATACATTGAATATATATATATATATTAAATGTCAAATTTATAAATTAATAAAAATTATAAATTAATAAAATGTCATTGTAAAAGTAAAAGTACACAATGACCCTATGTATAGACACATACCAGTTATAGTTTTATTATACCTATGTATTGATGATGTCAGTATCATTTTCAATTTAATGTAAGAGTACTTATTTAAAAAACAAAACAATTTTGATAGGTACATGGTTAGGGAACATATACTTTGGGAACTACTAAATTGAAAACGCACAATAACAATGGCTATCTCACTATTTTTTTAAATTTAGGTCTCGGAAAATCGCCCATTACCAACTTCCTGTCTTCTTTTTGCTACAATAGGCAATACCTACATTTCTGAGCATGTTTGAGAAAAATTGTTTTTTAGTCGTGCCGCGAGCTAATTTCATTCTTTATTACATTGCGAAAATTATACGGCTCAATTAATACCATTAGTTGAAACGCAACGAGTTTTTCGTAACGTCGTCGTCTGACTATGCCACAGACGAATGAATAAAGAATAGACATGACATACCTACAAAAAATCGTGCATACCTAAAGCCGGCGCCGACAAAGGATTTGGCGCAAAGATGGCGGCCTGCCCATACTAATAATAGTGACAAAACATGGCGACCGGCCGCATAACTTCTGTTTGTATATAGATTACTAGCTTTCGCCCGCGGCTACGCCCGCGTGAATTTCCCACGGGAACAGTGCTTTTTCCCGGGATGAAAGGTACCCTATGTCCTTCTCCGTACTTCCAGCTATGTATATGCGATATTTCAGGAAGATTGGTTCAGTAGATAAAGCGTGAAGAGTATGCCAAACAATAAAGTCAAGCAAAAAAGTTGAAGGCAAACTGAGTTAAAACCGGCTTTCTACATTAGAAAAAATATATATTTATTAATTTTTAACTAGCCTGAAGGTGTTGTGCCCCACTGTTGGGCAAACGCCTCCCCCTTTTTCTTCCACTCGTCACTCTTTGCAAGTTGTGGCCACTCAGGTAAGAATTTGTATTGTATATGTCGTCCCGCCATCTTCTCATGCTCCTATAGGTATACCTCGTCCTCTAGAAGAAGTATATATATAACACAGAGCATTTATAGATATATA
Source organism: Ephestia elutella (assembly GCA_018467065.1). Classification (NCBI taxonomy): domain Eukaryota; kingdom Metazoa; phylum Arthropoda; class Insecta; order Lepidoptera; family Pyralidae; genus Ephestia; species Ephestia elutella. The sequence goes on along the minus strand of CM031565.1, from coordinate 8,027,877 downwards.
AGCTTTCGCCCGCGTCCGTCACAGAATTAATATTTGTACTACGTACAGAAAGGAAACTCCCTGCCCCTCCCGCAATATGGCACCCCCCGCTCCTTCCGCACTTCTCCCCCGTTCTTGTGTGGTTGTGGGACGTTCGACTATGAAAACGCACACATTGACGTGTTACTGACGTGTTCACGGATATACAGTTTCATTTGTAGTAGTAGTAGGTATATTTGACGCGCCGCCGTTTCTATGAAGCGCCCGCCCTGTGCCCGCGTGAAATTCCCACGGGAACAGTGCTTTTTCCCGGGATGAAAGGTACCCTTTGTCCTTCTCCGTACTTCCAGCTATGTGTATGCAAAATTTCAGGAAGATTGGTTCAGTAGATAAAGCGTGAAGAGGTAACAACAAACAAACTCACTTTCGCATTTATAATATTAGTTAGGATTAGGATTTTTTAACCTATTTCGTCCCACTACTGGGCAAAGATCTTCCCCATTTTCTTCCAAATCTGTCTATCATTTGCGGGACATGTTTGCCGCATGCAGCCGGATCGTTGGGCCATTTCAGCTACCCACTGGATACCAAATAATGGAAAGAGATAGGCCTAGGAAGTTGGAGCGACGACTTCAGATATTTTGAAGGGAAATGAATAGAATTTGCAAGGGATAGACCCAACGAACTAATAGACCATAGATCTAGCAAACTTTTTTTTATGATTTTTTTTTTCTATGTCTATGGGATAGACAGAAGAAATATGTAAGTATATGTTAGAAAAAAAATATGGGTAGAAAAAATCTACCTGAGCACACTTGTGGAGAAAATCGTGAAGCGTTCCCATTTTTTTTTAACCCCTACCCCCAAAAAGAGGGGTGTTATAAGTTTGATGTGTCTCTGTATGTCTGTTTGTGGCATCGAGCTGCCAAACAGATGAATTGATTTTGATCTTGGTATGTAGGAGGTACAGTGGGCCACATAGAAAAGTATACCACTTTTTATAGTAGATCGTATTTCAGGTGGTATACTCCTCTATGTGGCCCACTGTACTTACTTTATTTTTGAAACTAATAAATCCTAACTAATATTATAAATGCGAAAGTAAGTTTGTTTGTGACCTCTTCACGCTTGATTACTGAACCAATCTTCCTGAAATTTCGCATACACATAGAAGTACCGAGAAGGACATAGAGCACCTCTCATCCCGGGAAAAAGCACTGTTCCCGTGGGAAATTCACGCGGGCAAAAGCTAGTCAAAATAAAAACAAATCAATGCTTTGCATGTACGGAACCCTCGTGCGCGAGTTTGACTCGCACTTGACCAGTTTTGTACGATTATTAAGAATGTTTTCAATGTAAGAATTACGTATTTTTGTATGATGGAAAATTACCTAATTTACCACGGGAAAAAGGCGTGATAATATGTATGTATGTATTGACCAGTTTTATTTGTATTCAAATAGTTATAAATACTTATATAATTATGATAGAGGTAATTACATACAGATGTAGGTAATAATTATGTTTAGGCTGCTAGGCTCGGCTGGTTCGACCGGTTTGACTACCTAGCTAAAGTTCTTGTCTCAGAAATAATTTATTTTGCTTAGGTAAAGATGCCTACTATACTAGCAGAGGGTACTGTACATTCGCAGATCAATAGGTAGGCACCTATTTGTGAACGGAATACAAGATGTATGGAAGTTTCTGTTTGTCCAGGGCACATGGAAGTAATACAACGTACTTATTACTTCCGTGCCAGGGCATCACATATATAAAAAATAATAATAAAATTATCAGGATGCCAGGAGGGCGATTTCACTAATTACTATCGTAGATCACAGACTAAATAAAATACTCTTTTAATTAAAAAATAACCGGCCAAGTGCGTGTCAAACTCGCGCACCGAGAGTTCCGTACACGCAAAGCATCTCACATTATAGCTCAACTAAAAGACCAACTAGTTTCAATAACAAACTTAACTTATTGTAGTTCTATCCCTAGGATTCATACTGCATCGAGCGCAAAAATAGGTTTGAAACACTTTTTAGACTTCCAACAACATATTTCCAATTTACAGATTTATTCCTGTATAACCAAGAACCAGTTTTGCACTAGTCATTGTGCGGCCGATACTTACCGCAGGTAGCTTATGTTGGTTGGCTGATGTTGTTTGAAATAATGTTTGTTTTCGTGTACATTTATGTTATTATATTGGATAAGTAACTCCATTGTTATGTATGCGGTTAGATTGTATGCAGAACGCAGTGCATCCAGTTAAACCTTCGTGGTTTTGGATAGCATATAAATGATTGTTATTTTGTTTTGATTTAATAAATTAAAAAAAAAAAGTACTGTTAGACCTTGCTTTTTGCCTAATTTCGTAATTTTAGGTCAACGGGAAGTACACCATAGGTTTTGATTGCTGTCTGAAATCGCAAAATATGCGAAAATTCGCAACATTTACGGTAATATCTCTTGATCGCGTTGACGTATAATTTTGATTATTTTTTTGCTGAAAGAGACCGTGGATCAAAAGTATTCGATATGAATTTCAACTTGATACATTGAAGCGTTCCAAAAAAAATAGTTTGACAGACAGACGGACAACAAAGTGATCATAATAAGGGTTCCGTTTTTGCCTTTTGAGGTACGGAACCCTAAAAATAATAATAAAATTAACAGAGGGGCGATTTCAAAGACTAAAATACTCTTTAATGAGGGATTTTCCGAGACCCAAATAAAAAAAATTACTTCATAGATGGCGCATAAGTAAGGGCGAGAGAAAAAGTTCCATACAAAAAGAAAAAATTCATGGGATTGGCATTGTTTTTAAATAAAATTGAGTAAAAAAGTTGTAAGCGACTTTATATATCCTTCCCAGTACTTCTAACCATGTGTATGCGAAATTTTAGGAAGATTGGTTCAGTAGATAAAGCGTGAAGAGGTAACAAACTAATAAACAAACAAACAAACTCACTTTGGCATTTAAAATATTAGTTAGGATTAGATTAGGATACTTAAGATAATCGACGGTTAAACGGTTGTCGAGCTCGGTTAGAATAATCGGCCGTTTTGAAACGGTAACCATTGGCACAGAATTAATATTAGTACTACGTACAGAAAGGAAACTCCCTGCCCCTCCCGCAATATGGCACCCCCCCGCTCCTTCCGCACTTCTCCCCCGTTCTTGTGTAACTGTGGGACGTTCGACTATGAAAACGCACACATTGACGTGTTACTGACATGTTCACGGATATACAGTTTCATTTGTAGTAGTAGTAGGCATATTTGACGCGCCGTTTCTATGAAGCGCCCGCCCTGTGCCATTGGTTAGCGTATGGGGAACACCAAACAGTTGTTTAAAAGTCGATGAACTTCGCCCTTACATATTGACAATCATCCTAGATAACATATAAAAAAAATTGAACTACGGGACCGTTTGTAAGTAAAATAAATAAAACAAGATTATTATAGTGAAAATTGTATATTTCCATCATACAAAAATACCTACGTTATTCTTAATTGAAAACATTCTTAATAATCTTACAAAAATACATGTTCTTATTCGTTAATACTAAGTTTTAACGATCGTAACTAACTTCACTATATTAACTTATATAAAAGATTGTACATTATGTAATTATAATCAAACTATACGCGAAAATACGTATTTTTTTTATTATTTCGACTCAACAAAGTCATACAACAGTTTTATAATAATTCACAACGCCATCTATTGTGTCTCTCGTGAACTTGCAACAACTAGTATTTTAGTAAAAGACGAAGTAGTTTAAAAAGACTGAGACAGATGGCAGCACAGTGTGGAACATTGCTTTTTTGGTACAAAAATATTTTACGGACGATATTTTTAATAGACAATGTCATTTTTAATTATTATTAGTTTAAGCCTATGTTTTTTTTAATGTATTAGTGTCTGTGGCAATACAAATAAACGTATTCTATTCTATTATTTCTTAATCTATAGAAGGGTGGCAGTAGGAACATTAGAATAATTATTACAAAATGAATTAAATTGAAATAGGCGAAATTTGACTTCGGTGCCACACTGCGAGCATTTGCCTGTAATATAACATTTTCTTGTAACATTTCAATTTAAAGCTATACATATAGTGTTGTTGCAATAGCCGATAGTAGCGTTGCCAATAGTCGGACTATTGTATTGAAAGATTATCGATAGTTTAAAAAAACGATACTATTGATAGCCTATCAATAGTATCGATAGCTCGGTTCGCCTCCGACACTGGTGTAATGTAATATTATAATAATGTTAGTATTTTTCTACCCGTATACCAAATTTCATCGAAATCCGTCCAGTAGATTTTGCGTGATTAACTAACAAACATCCTCACAAACTCACATCCAAACTTTCGCATTTATAATATTAGTACAGACAGGATATTTTTGTGCCTACTTACTATGGAGATTCCATCACTCACAGTACAAATCAGAGTTGATAAATTATATGTATAAAATGACAAAATGAAACTTTTCTTCTAACAGTTCTTGTTCTAACAAGTTTATATTGATTTTTAGCCCATCTAACCCTTGTCCCCCAGAAAAGAATCCTGGGTCCGCCCCAGTCCCAACAGTGGGCAACGTGGGCTTACATAAGTGGTTCGTCAGTGAAGTACGGATGTTCCAGACAGTCTAACGCCGTAAGTCGTTTCGCTGGGTCAAATATCAGCATTCCCTATAAAAAATACATCGCATTATTGTGTGATATTACATACATACATAGAGTCACGTCTTTATCCCTTACGGGGTAGACAGAGCCAAGAGTAGTGAGACTCGAAGGCCACGCTTAGCTGAACAATACAACAGTGAAAACCGCATCAAATTTATTCCAGTAGTTTTGCGTGATGCGCATACAAACATACATACAGACAGAAAATTTCTAAAAAAATTTTGGCATCTATTAGCCCTATACAGACCCCAGATTTTTTCTTAAATATCTCTTATGTACAGACACAGACCAGTTACAGTTTTATTATAAGTACTAGCCGCGCCCCGGGGCTTCGCTCCCGTAGGAATTTCCGGATAAAAAGTACCCTATGTGCTATTCCCGGTATATTTCTACGCGTATACCAAATTTCATCGAAATCCGTCCAGTAGATTTTGCGTGATTGAGTAACAAACATCCTCACAAATTCACAAACTCACATCCAAACTTTCGCATTTATAATATTAGTTTGTTTGTTTGTAAACTCTTTATTGCACATACACACAAGAAAAATACAAAACATAGTGAAACAAAAAGAGAGGCGTACAATGGCGGACTTATCCCAAAAAGGGATTTCTTCCAGTCAACCAAGTGTTTGAAAGGAATATTTGAATGAAATAAGAAGGGAAGCGTAAGGCAAAAATCAGAAAAATAATAGAAGAACACGAAAATACATACACCAAAGTATAGAAAAATACGTACAAAAAAATATATACATATACAGGGTTATTTGTATTAAACGCAAAACCTTCCTAGGGGTGAAAGTACTCATAAATATGAACATCTTTTTGTATGGGATCGACTCTGAAATCTCAAAAAAAATCAGCTGTTCCATACATTTTGCAATACCTACTCGCCCAAAATGTATGGAACAGCTGATTTTTTTTTTTGAGATTTCAGAGTCGGTCCCATACAAAAAGATGTTCATATTTATGAGTACTTTCACCCCTAGGAAGGTTTTGCGTTTAATACAAATAACCCTGTATATACAATACATACATATACATAAATCATACACATCCTTAAATGTCTACTGGTGAAAGTACTCATGATTAGTAGGAACTTTTGGTATGGTGACTCAATCCGATGGAAAAAAAAATCAGCTGTTCCATACATTTCGGGTGAGTAGGTATTGGAAAATAGTATGGAACAGCTGATTTTTTTTCCATCGGATTGAGCTCCTTCCGCAAAGTTGCTCATGTGTAACTGTGGGACTTTCGACTAGTAGAAAGGATGCCAATGACGTGTTAAAAACACTGACGTGTTCACGGATGTACAGTTTCACTTAAATGTCTATTAGTAGGAATGATTGATGATATCCACGGGAGCGAAGACCAGTGCAGCTAAGACTATAGCTTACTTTGATAAGTTCCAAAGCGTGTGGGTGTATATTGGGTAGGACGGCAGAGAAGTCTGTTGGCGGGTAGTCGGGGAAGCTGTCCGGCATGACGGACGCTGCGTCCGGCCACTCGCGACGTGACGGACGGCCTATTAGCCTGCAGGTATAATGACAGGCTAATGAGCGATTTTATGACAGCTAAATTAAAAAAAAAATCAGTGTAAAAATACTCAGCAGATAGCGTTTTACGAAAGCCGAGTCGTAATAATGGCTGAACCTAAACTCCATTTATTCTTACCAGTCCTATCATGACTGGTAAGAATAAATGGAGTTTATATGGTGCGCTTTTTCTTGTCAACCAAAGGCAGAAAAAAAATCACCTATAATCGGGCCGAAACCTAAACTCCCGTATGACGTATGTCAGTTTGACAATAATAGTGATGTACCTAAACACGAGTCGCTACGATTATTTGATTTTACGTAAAAAAACAAATCCAAATAAAATAATTATTTTTATTAATCAGAAGTCTGAACCATCAAAGTAGCTGTCATAGTTACAATGGATAATAAATTCATGGTGAATAATATTATCTACTCTGATGTCACGATTCGATACGATTGCGCGAATTCTTGTCCCTCTTTCTATTTTTTTTTTGTATTAAATAATAAATAAATAAAATAAAAAATAAAAAGAAAAGAAAATAGTATTGCTTTATTGTATTTTTTTTTTAATTCTAAATTGCAATAATTGTTATATTCAGCATTTAAACATCAATAACAAACCTTATTAAATAAATCGAAAAATTAACCGATGTATCGCGATTTTTTATATTTTCACGATCGATTTATTGTAGCCGGATGCAATAGAACTCTCTAAATCGGTAAGCCGGAAGTTCAAGTACTACATTTCCGCGCATAGATTTAAAAATAAAAAAATTCGGAACTTCATGGGCTTGACCCTGATGACACCTGTCATACGGGAGTTTAGGTTTCGGCCCGATTATAATAGTTGCACAAATCACAATATTGATACTTTTTAGTTTTTTTTTTAATTTTTGCTTTTTGTATGGAACTTTTTCTCTCGCCTTTTACTTTAGCGCCATCTATGAAGTCATCTGGAACTATTTTTTTTTTTGAGTCTCGGAAAATTCTTAATTATTTAAAAATAAAAAACACGACTGACAACTCACATAGCCTATGTCACTCGGAGGAATGCAAGGAATCTAACAATACCTCTCACATCAAAATCTGGTAAGCCGTTCAGGACTTATGGTGGAATAAAGAACTTAAATACATACATCTACTGCTGTGTTGTATGACAAGCCAAGAAACTGCAGTTTTTCATACCTAAGCCCTCCAATATTAGGTTTGTGGTCGTCGCTTAAATAATGAAACATACCTACATAGCTTGAAAATTTATATAACCAACTCCTTATAAGAAACCAGTACACCTATAATACTTACGGTACAGTCCGTTCCACGCTGGAACAAGTTTGTAGTCGTTGCCAACTTAACAGAACATAATTACCTTACTTTCACACTCCTACCAGCTACTTGGTCTAAGAAACCAGTACGTACTAACCTGAATATGCAGTGAAGTTGGTCGGAGTCCGAAGTGCCAGGCAGGAGAGGGGATCTGGTGTGAAGTTGTGCGAGAACGCAGCCACACGACCACACGTCCACTGCTGTGTTATAGGATACGCCGAGAAGTACTTCTGGGGGGCGGTACCATAGGGTTACCACCTGGTGAGAAAGAAGCCTGCTTAATTCACGGAATATTTATCATTACATACCTACATACATAGAATCACGTCTTTATCCCTTACGGGGTAGACAGAGCAGAGTCGTGAGACTCGAAGGCCACGCTTAGCTAAATAGTGGGCTCTCTAATGGAATGGAGATTCAGGTATAGTGACAGGTTGCTAGCCCATCGCCTATGAGTGGAGGAATCCCCAGTTTAAAGCCCTTTCCCTCGATTGGCTTTAACAAACTGCGCGGGAAGAGAAGCAGCTGGCACATTCTATGTTTTTTCTTCGCTCCCGTAAGATTTTCGGGATAAAAAGTACCCTACGTGCTATTTCCAGTACCTTAGACGCGCAGTGGAAGCGAGGTCTTGCGAGGAGCGAAGTGTCCCGGGGACACATCGCCGGGATTCACTGCATCGGGACGCAACATATAAGAACACACTCACGAAGTCACGTCAAAACTTTCGCATTTATACTATTTATTGTTTAGTTTATATTTACAGTCCCGATGCAGTAAATCCCGGCGATGTGTCCCCGGGACACTTCGCTCCTCGCAAGACCACGCTTCCACTGCGTGGCTAAGGTACTGGAAATAGCACGTAGGGTACTTTTTATCCCGAAAATCTCACGGGAGCGAAGAAAAAACATAGAATGTGCCAGCTGCTTCTCTTCCCGCCCAGATTGTAAAAGCCAATCGAGGGAAAGGGTTTTAAACTGGGGATTCCTCCACTCATAGGCGATGGGCTAGCAACCTGTCACTATACCTGCCAATTATGAGAAAATGTAGTTTACATTGAAATGTCATATGAAATGTCACGACTCACCACGCTAGTCAGCTTCATCTCTGTATCGTAGGTCTTGGCGAGGCCGAAGTCGGCCAGCTTGACGACGCCGGCCGCGCTCACCAGCAGGTTGTGCGGCTTGAGGTCGCGGTGCACGATGCGGTGCGCGTGCAGGAAGTCCGTGCCGGACAGTATGTCGCGGGACATGCTCTGACAATCAATCAATCAATATTAATCAATCAATCAATAAAAATAAAACAATCAATCAATCAAAATCAATCAATCAAGATAAATCAATCAATAAATCAATCAATCAAATGTCGCGGTGCACGATGCGGTGCGCGTGCAGGAAGTCCGTGCCGGACAGTATGTCGCGGGACATGCTCTGACAATCAATCAATCAATATCAAATAATCAATCAAAATCAATCAATCAAATGTCGCGGTGCACGATGCGGTGCGCGTGCAGGAAGTCCGTGCCGGACAGTATGTCGCGGGACATGCTCTGACAATCAATCAATCAATATCAAATAATCAATCAAAATCAATCAATCAAATGTCGCGGTGCACGATGCGGTGCGCGTGCAGGAAGTCCGTGCCGGACAGTATGTCGCGGGACATGCTCTGACAATCAATCAATCAATATCAAATAATCAATCAAAATCAATCAATCAAATGTCGCGGTGCACGATGCGGTGCGCGTGCAGGAAGTCCGTGCCGGACAGTATGTCGCGGGACATGCTCTGACAATCAATCAATCAATATCAAATAATCAATCAAAATCAATCAATCAAATGTCGCGGTGCACGATGCGGTGCGCGTGCAGGAAGTCCGTGCCGGACAGTATGTCGCGGGACATGCTCTGACAATCAATCAATCAATATCAAATAATCAATCAAAATCAATCAATCAAATGTCGCGGTGCACGATGCGGTGCGCGTGCAGGAAGTCCGTGCCGGACAGTATGTCGCGGGACATGCTCTGACAATCAATCAATCAATATCAAATAATCAATCAAAATCAATCAATCAAATGTCGCGGTGCACGATGCGGTGCGCGTGCAGGAAGTCCGTGCCGGACAGTATGTCGCGGGACATGCTCTGACAATCAATCAATCAATATCAAATAATCAATCAAAATCAATCAATCAAATGTCGCGGTGCACGATGCGGTGCGCGTGCAGGAAGTCCGTGCCGGACAGTATGTCGCGGGACATGCTCTGACAATCAATCAATCAATATCAAATAATCAATCAAAATCAATCAATCAAATGTCGCGGTGCACGATGCGGTGCGCGTGCAGGAAGTCCGTGCCGGACAGTATGTCGCGGGACATGCTCTGACAATCAATCAATCAATATCAAATAATCAATCAAAATCAATCAATCAAATGTCGCGGTGCACGATGCGGTGCGCGTGCAGGAAGTCCGTGCCGGACAGTATGTCGCGGGACATGCTCTGACAATCAATCAATCAATATCAAATAATCAATCAAAATCAATCAATCAAATGTCGCGGTGCACGATGCGGTGCGCGTGCAGGAAGTCCGTGCCGGACAGTATGTCGCGGGACATGCTCTGACAATCAATCAATCAATATCAAATAATCAATCAAAATCAATCAATCAAATGTCGCGGTGCACGATGCGGTGCGCGTGCAGGAAGTCCGTGCCGGACAGTATGTCGCGGGACATGCTCTGACAATCAATCAATCAATATCAAATAATCAATCAAAATCAATCAATCAAATGTCGCGGTGCACGATGCGGTGCGCGTGCAGGAAGTCCGTGCCGGACAGTATGTCGCGGGACATGCTCTGACAATCAATCAATCAATATCAAATAATCAATCAAAATCAATCAATCAAATGTCGCGGTGCACGATGCGGTGCGCGTGCAGGAAGTCCGTGCCGGACAGTATGTCGCGGGACATGCTCTGACAATCAATCAATCAATATCAAATAATCAATCAAAATCAATCAATCAAATGTCGCGGTGCACGATGCGGTGCGCGTGCAGGAAGTCCGTGCCGGACAGTATGTCGCGGGACATGCTCTGACAATCAATCAATCAATATCAAATAATCAATCAAAATCAATCAATCAAATGTCGCGGTGCACGATGCGGTGCGCGTGCAGGAAGTCCGTGCCGGACAGTATGTCGCGGGACATGCTCTGACAATCAATCAATCAATATCAAATAATCAATCAAAATCAATCAATCAAATGTCGCGGTGCACGATGCGGTGCGCGTGCAGGAAGTCCGTGCCGGACAGTATGTCGCGGGACATGCTCTGACAATCAATCAATCAAAATCAAATAATCAATCAAAATCAATCAATCAAATGTCGCGGTGCACGATGCGGTGCGCGTGCAGGAAGTCCGTGCCGGACAGTATGTCGCGGGACATGCTCTGACAATCAATCAATCAAAATCAAATAATCAATCAAAATCAATCAATCAAATGTCGCGGTGCACGATGCGGTGCGCGTGCAGGAAGTCCGTGCCGGACAGTATGTCGCGGGACATGCTCTGACAATCAATCAATCAAAATCAAATAATCAATCAAAATCAATCAATCAAATGTCGCGGTGCACGATGCGGTGCGCGTGCAGGAAGTCCGTGCCGGACAGTATGTCGCGGGACATGCTCTGACAATCAATCAATCAAAATCAAATCAATCAATCAAAATCAATCAATCAAATGTCGCGGTGCACGATGCGGTGCGCGTGCAGGAAGTCCGTGCCGGACAGTATGTCGCGGGACATGCTCTGACAATCAATCAATCAAAATCAATCAATCAATCAAAATCAATCAATCAAATGTCACGGTGCACGATGCGGTGCGCGTGCAGGAAGTCAGTGCCGGATAGTATGTCGCGGGACATGCTCTGACAATCAATCAATCAAAATCAATCAATCAATCAAATATCGCGGTGCACTATGCGGTGCGCGTGCAGGAAGTCAGTGCCGGATAGTATGTCGCGGGACATGCTTTGGTCGCGGTGCACGTGCGATGCGCGTGCAGGAAGTCGGTGCCGGATAGTATGTCACGGGACATGCTCTGATAATCAATCAATCAGAATCAATCAATCAAATGTCACGGTGCACTATGCGGTGCGCGTGTAGGAAGTCGGTGCCGGACAGTATGTCGCAGGACATGCTCAGCGGACACCACTTCTATACTCTGACTGGCTAAGGGCGGATCTAGGATTTTTTTCTTGGGACATAAGGACAATGCGGACTATGCATGTCGGTAGGGGAAGGGGTGCAACAAATCGACATCCGCCCTGATGCTGCTACCGCCCGTCTTGAAAGGAATCCTAAAGACGGGTTGGGGAGGTTCTCACTACGCCACTGCAGAAGGACCAGATGGGCAAAAAAATCTAGAAATAAACCAGATGGGCAGAAAAAATTCACTAAATTCTGTTATTTCTTGATTTGATATTCATTGTCATGGAATCTCCCTCCACAGTAGTTACACAAAAAAGCAGTTTGGGGCGCCACCACGTTCCCCCGTGCCCCCCACCCCCCCTAAATGCGCTATTGGTTGGGACCATTTCACCCAGTTCCCACACTTACCCTAATTCTTTTCTCGGAGAGTGGTCCAGGCGCTCTTTTCAAATAGGACTCCAAGTCTTGTTCTACATGCTCGAACACTAAGTATAGAAGCAGTTGCTGGTCCCGATCTACTGATGGTGCACCATGACAGACGTCCAGCAATCTTCAATGAAATAAGACAATTGAGTTTCGAATCTCTTACGCTTACTAAAATAGGAATAATATTGGGCAAATCCTATTGTTTTCTGCGTGAGCAGAAAATTCATAAACAAGATAGAAACAAATGACAAGATAGATGTATTAGTGATTGGCACAGCCAACACTCGCACAAAAATATACCATAATCAATAGATTCATTTAAATATGCAGTTCATTTGTTACTTATAGCACATGAGTAGTTAATTTTTAGTAATCTGTGCTTATAGTAAATTTATATAGTTCATAATACAAGATAAAATTACAAAAGGCCTTCAATATTTTATTTATCTTCTATTTTATTATAACACAAACGAATTTGAACTGTCAAAATATGCGTGGTGCATGCACCCACGACGTATCACGCTCCCTTAGTATAGACCTATATGTATGTGTGAAAATAGGTAAGGTAATTGATTTCCGCCATCACGATATACATACTTACATGTATTTTACGTTATAGTCCTTGTATCGAGAAATTAACACAACTTTTGGAAAAAAATTGCGGGAAAGAAAAATTGTAATAAGTTGCCACATTGCTCTGTAATAATGGACCGTATTGTAATATTTACAGCAATATGTTAAAAAATAATAGAACTACTAATTTTAATGCTGTCCCAAAATATAAGCAATAAATATAATTTTGCATTTTGGACACATTATTTCTTTGAAATCTTATGTGATTTATTATCTAAGCTATATTCTACACATAGATAGATATATAAAAAAAACCTAGTAGCTTTGAGAGTAATATATTTTTTAAATTGTTATGTAAGCTGAGCCTTTAATTGTAAATTGTTACCAATTTAATACGTTGCACTATGCTCGGAGTTTCCCTGCGTGATCGAATCAGAAATGAGGAGATCCGTAGGAGAACTAAAGTGACCGACATAGCCCGCAGAATCGCCAAACTTAAGTGGCAGTGGGCGGGGCACATAGCTCGTAGAACAGATAGCCGTTGGGGCAGAAAAGTTCTCGAGTGGCGACCACAAACCGGAAAACGCAGTGTTGGCAGGCCTCCCACTCAGTGGACCGACGACCTGGTGAAGGTCGCGGGATGCGCATGGATGCGGGCAGCGCAGGACCAGTTGTTGTGGAAATCCTTGGGGGAGGCCTTTGTCCAGCAGTGGACGTCTTTCGGCTGAGAGAGAGAGACCCACTTGACAATACTAGGACTCCAGTTTAAAATTATAAATTGTTACCAACCTGACAATATTAGGGTGTCTATAGGCTTCCAGCTGTCTAAGCAGTGCAATTTCTCTGAGTGTGGACAATGGTATACCATCTTCTGTTATAGCTACTTTTACCTTCTTCATAGCGACTACTTGCCCACCATTGTGGAGGTCTCTCGCCTTGTAAACCGTGCCGTATGCACCTGAAAATTATGAAACTGTAACTGGTATGTGTCTGTACATAAGAGATATTTAAGAAAAAAAACTATGAGGGGTATTTACAGGGCCAATAAGCCAAAACCATTTTTTTTTAATTTTTGTCTGTATGTTTGTTTGTACGCGCACCATGCATTAACTACTGGACCAAATATGATGCGGTTTTCAAAGGCAAAGCCTAGGTTTAAAAAAAAAAGAAATTAGGCATCTGTCCAACTTTTACAACAACTTTTAAAACTAGAACCTTTCAAATTTACTCAACTAAATAGGTAAACTTAAACTAAAGTGATAATCAAAGATAGTCTAATACTTTAACACTCGAGTTCTGGCATTTTAGGTTATCATGTGAGTAAACATTTGAATCACCCGCGAAAATAACAAGGTTATAAAACCGGCACATGGCTCAAATAAAAACTTACCGGTGCCAATAACATTCAGCTCTTCATATTTCTTTGGGTTTTGGAATAAAGAACTCACATCGGATGCTATGGACGGAGGACTTTGAGAAAGATCACGGGAACCTGACATTTTTTGGACCGTTTTTTATTGTTTCTCGATGTATTTTTAACTTAATTTACGCATTATCAGTTTGGAAAGCAAAAGTATTAGCAAAACATTATTGTCTACAATGTTTTATTTATTACAAGTTTTATAGCGGTTTTTATAATAAATAACAAAACAAATTAACAAATCCAAAACAAATCACATGAGAAAGCGTCGCGTCGTTCGCCGTCTGTCAGTTCAGTGTCAGTCAGTTCTAGTGTTGCAGAGCCGCAATAGTGCTGACTATCGATAGTATTGTGACCTTAAAAATAGTCATACTATCGATAGGCCTATTGATAGTATTGCTTTTCGATACTATATTGACACTTATATTTTCAACAAACAATCGATACTATCGATAGTTCAGTTCGCCGTTTCAGGCAGTTTGTATTTTTTATGTTACCAACTTCCCTTCACTAGTGTTGTTTTTGTAGTGTTGGTAGTGTAGTCATCGAGACTTCTCGCCCTTTTAGAGCTTGCGTTGCGAGGTTGCGACTGTTGCGAGTCTTTAAGGCGGGCTCTATAAATAGAACTAATTATGTAGTTTGTTAACAAAAAAAAGGCGCGATCCTTTAATTTTTAAGATTAGTGGAAAAGAAACTAATTATAAATTAAAATTGTATTTTACTTTATATTAATTTATTTATTATGATGAAATCAGTAGAACAGTGCTTTTTTCTCGGAATGTCCTTCTCAGTACTTCTAACTTGTGAACCTATGCGAAATTTCAGGAAGTTTGGTTCAGTAGATAAAGCGTGAAGAGTACTGAAGAGGAAGCAAACAAACTCATTTTCACTAGGTAACACTTTTTTTAGGCTTCATTGGCTAACTTAACATGAGAAGAAGTTTGATTATGCTCTTTTTTATTTTTAATCACATGATTACAATCCATACTCTTCCAAGAGGAGGAGGAGGAGGCCTATGTCCGAAAACGAACAAAATAAAGGCTGTAATGATGATGATGATGATTACAATCATAATATTTTGTAAAATACATGGATTGATATCGACGCATATCGAAAATGGGTAGGTATACATCACTAGTTCAGTACTAATCAATCAAGTCAATGAACTTTTTCGAAAGACAGATGTCAAGTAAGTAAAGTAACAGCTGTTGTTTTGTGTTGTTATTTTGCTTAGTGGAACCAAAGTAGACTATGCAAATTTTTGGTGGAACCAATCACTATTATTTTTTGATAGAATGATAAAAATATTCGTGATATAATTTTAATTCTTTCATTGAGACCATTGATTTCGTATAAAAAGTTATTTTTTCGTACAAAAAAGTTAAGACAACGCCACCTAGTGTTTTAGTAAATACTAAACACATATTTATAGCGACATCTGTTGTGGAATAGCTAATACTAGTTAATATAATAACAAGCACTGGTGAACATATTGATAAAATAAACTGAGAAAAAAGCACGTGCTATGTGTAGGTAAGCGTAACGTAGATACATTAGAATAAAATATGTAGGTAAATAAAATACTACCGAAAAGATAACAAAACAAAAAGTAGCATTGCTACGGGCTCGTCCGGGATTTGAACCCGGGACCTCTCGCACCCGAAGCGAGAATCATACCCCTAGACCAACGAGCCACATAGTGCAGTGGCGAATTTACTGATTGAATGTCACTATTGATGACGTCACTGCCTACATTCTACTTTTTTGCTAAATCTCCATCTAGGCAATTTTTTGTTTTATTTAATTTAAAACTAACCACCAAATTGTCAGAAATCTTACAAAATTAAAATAATATGTTCCAAACACCTCCGAATCAACAAAACTCCTCAGGCGTTTTAGAAAGTTGACGCGCGAAAGGAGAAAAAATTACCGCTACATGACACCCTATATCTCTCTCGCCTTCTCGTACTAAACTTGTATGCGCTGTCTCTTTCACCCACAGCTCCGGTTGTAACATTTTGTGAACGAATCGTCAGTCGCTGAAGATACTATTCGAAGGAGCGTGTGTCGGCCATTTTGAAAAATCAAATTAATAACTTTTATTATTTCAGAAGTATCACAAACTCTTTTAAAGTTAAATATTTAACATAAAATCTTTAGATTATTTACAATTTTACAGTGCATGTGTGTTTTATATATGTGTTAGGTATATACCTGTAGTGAGTGTGTGTTGTAAATGTGAAAGTTTTTTCTTTAGTAGTGGCCAATTTTTTTACATCTTCTATCCTACTTTCTTACCAGCTGTGTTATAATCAACGTGATCGCTGTGAGTATTTACATTTCACATTATTTTTTTTTTAGATATAAGAATATCGTTAAAATGACGGTACTTTTTATTATATTGATAATCAATAATCAAATGTTTTTATTCTAATAAGAATCTTGTACAGAAAAAACCGGCCAAGTGCGAGTCAAACTCGCGCATTGAGGGTTCCGTACACGAAAAGCAATATACACATATCTAGGTAATTAAAAACCAACTAGTTTCAAAAACAAATTTAACTTTGCAGTTCGATCCCTAGGATTCATACTGCATGGAACGCAAAAAATAAGTTTGTAAAACTTTTTTTAAACTTTCTTCCTAACCTATATTTACAATTTTCAGATTTATTCCTGTACTGTACAAGTACTGTTAACCTTGTTGTTACCTTGTTTTTTTCCATAAGTTATGATTTTAGGTCAGCGGTATGCGGTTGTGATTCCCTTCTGAAATCGCAAAATATGCGAAAATTTGCAACATTTACGTTAAAACTCCTGATCGCGTTGACGTATAATTATGATTATTTTTTTGTTGAAAGAGACCGTGGATCTGCGTACTTATTCGATATTAATTTCAATATGATACCTTTGATTCCATACCCAATCAGGATTTGCCGAAAACGTATACCTACTGTCTTTAAACGTCAAGTGTTAACCATAGGCACAGAATTAATATCCATAGGTTAGAAGTACTGAAGCAGGAAAAATATCCCGTATAGAGAAAATACTAAATTAGAATTAAACCGAATCAAATTTCAAATAAAATTAATAAGACTAGATAAAAAACATAATACATAATCCTGTTTTTTTTTTATTTATTAAGAAAATCACCGTAATTTAAGCGATAACAGAGAATATAATTTTTTTAAAGAATCAAATAAAGAATACAATGATTTAAAAAGATACTGGCTTATTTTTTAAAATATATTTAGTGTTTTATCATAATTAAAAGTAAACCTCTAAAATAATTACCCTTAGAGCCTAACGAAAACTTGCTAGCAAAAACACAAATTATAGAAAATTCGAAAAGTAACCTTATTGTGTCTGCTTTAAGGCGGAGCTTACGTACCGCCCCTCACCCCCTCTGATTAGCCTTGGGTCTCGCCATAAGCGTTTCTGAGAAAAAACGTTGACAGACAGACGGACAACAAAGTGATCTTATAAAGGTTCCGTTTTTGCCATTAGAGGTACGGAACCCTAAAAAAGTAAAATTTGATTAACCTAATTTTAAAGGTAACAAGGATATATTTTTCAAAATAATTTTTAGATTCTGCGATCCAATATCCAGGAACTCCCAAAAAATACTTACGTAGGTATCTACTTCCTTTCTTTACCGGATGTCTCATACCCAAAGAAAAGCGCCGCCTACACACACTGATTTTAATCGGATGCTGCGATGTGTTGCATGGCCAAAAAAATATATAACACAAAAAGAAATCCACTTATTTATTTATTTAGCAAAAAAAAAACAATACAATAAGCTATGGCGCTTAAAACCATGTCATGGTTTAATTAGGCGTTGCACATTCGACTTATCTGATCTAATATAAACCTTAAAAAGACTGGTCGGTTGTATTACCCCATCTGTGCGGAAACAAACCCAAAAAAATGAAAATGTAATTAAAAAAAAATGTAATCCTGAGATATACAGATTTTTATACACACTTAAAGTGTTTGGCACCTAACTACTCCTTAAATCGCAGGACCGTTTTGGATGAAATTTTGTGTGTATGTTAATGGGTTCCTGGATGCTTTAAAACACAATTGGCCTTGTACATACGTAGGCTGCGCTGCCGTCGGTATTAGGATTTATTTCGATCCAATACAACGAACGAATACCACTGGTACCACAGATTACTTAAATTTTAACTACTCATGTGGTTTTACTTTGAATTTTTGATTATTTTATAATCCAAACAGATGCCACTGTTTAAACCAATACCAAACAAGTTCAAAGGTACAGTCAGTAAAACCTTCGCTCCTGTAGGGATTTCGGGGTAAAAAGTACCCTATGTGCTATTCCCGGTATTTTTCTACCCGTATACCAAATTTCGGGCAGCGCAGGACCGGTCGTTGTGGAAATCCTTGGGGGAGGCCTTTGTCCAGCAGTGGACGTCTTTCGGCTGAGAGAAGATACCAAATTTCATCGAAATCCGTCCATTAAATTTTGCGTGATTGAGTACCAAACACACAAACTCCTATTTGCTTCTATTACACACACATTATAGCTGGCCCAAAACCACGAAGGTGGTGAATTTGCTTTGGCACCTCATAAAAAAATAAATCTGTATGAATTTTAGTAAATAAGCATTTGAAACTATTGTAATTAGTCGGATATACCTATACTTTAAAAAATATACTTCAAAAATAACTAATTGTCAATAATTTAACAAAAAACAAGGTCAAAAAGTCATTTCGGGAACGCGTCCAAAATCACAACTTGTAGCTTCATCTTACTCAAAAATGTAGTAAAATCCAACTTTAAACATTTTCAATAATCATTATGAGTATATTGGTTCCTAAAAATTAAGCTTTTTAATCTTAATTAGACAAAATAAATATATTTTAAATGCAGGATTCGTCAAAAACATGTCCAACAAAGTATACGTCATATTTGTGAACGAAGCAATAAAAAGGCGAAAGTTTGACTTCTGAACGTAACTTTTGGCGCTAGTGTGCTGCAGTAGTGAACAAGTGTTTTGTGAGTCAGGCGTCATTTGTTTTGTTGGCAAATATATATTAATTTAATGCTAAGTACATTTCCAATCAGCTTATATTAATCGTACCTTTATTATATATCATTACGGGAACGCGTGTAACTGATTGTTAAATCAAAAAGCCAGTTATTTCATATCTAATTCTTAAAAATATTCTTGTTACATTGACGCTAACCTCTAAATATGGCATCTAAGATGGCGGGCGCAGGAATAAAGCGCGCGAATGTTTGAAAACGTCATTCCGGGAACAGTCATTATGGTAACGTTCCCGAATATGACAGGGCGTTTCCGGAATGACTTTGACGTTCCCGGTTTTGTAGAAATACGAGCCTATTTGGGGAAATAGGCTCGTATTTCTACAAAATTTTCTTTTGCACTTAGTTTACTGTAATAAGATACTGTAAAAAATAAAAAATAAATAATGTTTTTAAGAAAGCTTTGATTTATAAAAAGAAAAATAATATCGTTCCCGGTATGACGAATTTTACTGAGGAGTTTGCTAAAAAAAAAAAAAAAAAAACTGTGCGCGCGCCTTTTAAATCTTTTAGGATCAATAATGAAGCAATTACTTTCAGTGTTTAATTTTGCTATTTCTTTTATAATTTTACGTGCAAATTACCAACACAGAATTCGCCACCTTCGTGGTTTTGGGCCAGCTCTACTAAAAGACCAACTAGTTTCAAAAATAAACTTAACTTTGCATTTCGATCCCTAGAATTCATACTGCATCGAGCGCAAAAATAAGTTTGTAACACTTTTTTTTAGTCTTTAGTTAGACAATTTTCAGATTTATTTCTAAACTAGCTTTTGCCCGCGGCTTCGCCCGCGTGAATTTCCCACGGGAACAGTGCTTTTTCCCGGGATAAAAAGTAGCCTATGTGCTATTCCAGGTCATTATCTACCTCTGTACCAAATTTCATCGAAATCCGTCCAGTAGATTTTGCGTGATTGAGTAACAAACATCCTCACAAACTCACAAACTCACAAATTCACAAACTCACAAACTCACAAACTCACAAACTCACATCCAAACTTTCGCATTTATAATATTAGTATGGATAGTATGGATAAGTACTGTTAGAAGTGTTAGACCTCGCTTTTTGGCAAATTTCATAATTGTAGTTCAACGGGAAGTACCCCATAGGTTTTGATTGCTGTCTGAAATCGCAAAATATGCGAAAATTTGCAACATTTATGGAATCATCTGGCCTGTGGTGTGGCCCTAGAATAGCACCAACCCATCTCTTCCCGTGGGTGTCGTAAGAGGCGACTAAGGGATTAAAAACACCGGAGGATGGGCAGCAGCATCTTTCCGCGTACTATGCCATCACACTGCGATCGCCAACCCGCCTGCCAACCGTGGCGATTACGGCAAAACCCCCCATGGATAAAATCCTTGGGGGAGGCCTTTGTCCAGCAGTGCAAAGGACGTCTTTAGGCTGAGTATGTATGGAATCATCTCCTGATCGCGTTGACGAATAATTTTGATCCGAGTTTCAACTTGATACCACAGAATACATAATAGTGTTATACCTTTAAGCGTTCCTAAGTAAAAAAGTTTGTTAGACAGACGGACAACAAAGTGATCTTATAAGGGTTCCGTTTTTGCCTTTTGAGGTACGGAACTCTAAAAAGGTCTGAGTATATCGTGCAAGCAGACAAACAGTTGCCGAAACTGGGTACATGTTTAACTGCACATTTTTTGTCATCTTTATGCTCATGTTTTACAAAAAAATGATTTATGAAACGTCAATTTTGCGATTGCGGACCTCTTTAAAAAGGGAGATATTAGGAGCACCCATAACCGGAGAGCATGTATGAAGAGAGTGATGAGTGTAGAGGAAGCAAGAGAGATCTGTAAAGATCGTAGCAAGTGGAAATCGCTAGCGATTTCAAACATATTACCCTACCCCCACGGGAAAAAAAGGCGTGATAATATGTTTGCGAACTGGCTCTTTTGCTCTTATGGCAAGCATGAAATCTATTAATCAATCGTGCGTTTTACTTATTTTTCTTTTGTATTATCTTGAGTTAATCCCGTAAATGTTATTCGTAGGTTAGTTATTTCAACCACGCTCCACTTGCGAGCACCCATTTGTGTGATGCCGTGAATGCAACGGTATGGGGTATTAATATCAAGTGAAGCATGGCCAGTAGGCTTGTATCAATGTCCAAGTTGCTTTAAAGGACATTGCCTGAAATGGCGTCGGTTAAAATATATAAAAAGTCCTATGTTCTGTTGTACCTTTTCAATTAACATGCTAAAGGGGCAAAGATTGCCTTTATTTATTCGTATGGCATTTATAGCTAGCTTTTGCCCGCGGCTTTGCCCGCGTGAATTTCCCACGGGAACAGTGCTTTTTCCCGGGATGAAAGGTACCCAATGTCCTTTTCCGTACTTCTAAAGTCAAAGTCAAAGTCAAAATTTTTTATTGAAACTTGGCCTTCAAAGAAGGCTCTTTTTCACGTCGATAACTAATTCTTCTAACAATGTATATGCGAAATTTCGGGAAGATTGGTTCAGTAGATAAAGCGTGAAGAGGTAACAAACAAAGAAACAAACAAACAAACTCACTTTCGCATTTATAATATTAGTTAGGATTAGGATAACATGTGTTGTAACTTTTCAATTAACATGCTAAGGGGGCAAAAATTGCCTTTATTTATTCGTATGGCATTTTATAGGTTATGTCAGTCGTTCAAATTACTTATTTTAAAAATTGCCTTACAATCTATACAAATACTAACCAACTTCTAACGCTTATAACTCCATTCGGACTATGTTTTGTTTATTTTGCTACCCTATTAGAAAAAACCGGCTTGGTCGGTGGCCGCGCAAATAAAAAAAGACGCCACTCCCCATAGTAAAATAGGCATTGGCTTTTGATCTATCAGCCAGCATCATAAGACTTATTATACAGTGTATAGTGTGTGTATTATACACTGTATAATAAGTCTACTTCTAATGTTTATAACTCCATTCGGACTGCATCTTAATATGTTTTGTTTATTGTGCTGTTCATATTAGAAAAAACCAGGCTTGGTCGGTGGCCGCGCGAAAAATAAAGACGCCACTCCCCATAGTAAAATAGGCATTGGCTTTTGATCTATCAGCATCATAAGACTTATTATACAGTGTATAGTGTGTGTATTATACACTGTATAATAAGTCTATGATCAGCATTGGTTGGATGTTTTTAATTTAAGCGCACTACATACCAAAGCCGCCGACCCGCCGACACAGCCCGCCGACACAACCCGGCGGCCTATATGAATAGAATTATATCGGCAACACAAACAAAAAAAAAAGTTGCCGGCGGGTCGGCGACTTTGGTGTGTAATGCGCTAGGGTTTCGTACCTCAAAAGGCAAAAACGGAACCCTTATAAGATCACGTCGTTGTCCGTCTTTATTTAATAGAAGCCAAAACATTTTTTTTTAGAATATTTTTCTGTCTTTCTGTCTGTATGTTTGTACGCGCATCACGCAAAAACTACTGGACCAAATTTGATGCGGTTTTCACTGTTGTATTGTTGAAGGTCTACGTAGGTTTCATCTTGATACGCCGCTTGAACCGGAGATAAGCAATAGTAAATTACGCGCGGACGAAGTCGCGGGCACAGGCTAGTAGTCATACGTCATTAAAAACTTACACATGTGTTCCTTGAGATGCTCATAAATGAAGTCAAGCGCGAGTCGTAAGTACCACGTGCAACTTGTAACTTGCAAGGGCGAGTGCCAGTGACCGACTTAAACCGGTTCGGACCGGACACGGGCGGGCGTGTTAAGGGGTATATGGTAGGCCCTTTTATTGGGCCTCTGTAATTGATATAACTAAATTCCCACGGGCAAAGCACCAACGCGCAGTATACCTAAACAAGCTAATCTATACATATAATAAAACAGTAAAAATATTTTGTCTGTACATTTAGTATTTTTGACTGAAATGGATAGAGGGACACTTAAAAAGAATAATAGAAAGCAAAAAAATTTTTTTGGAATTTCTTGTCTGTCTGTCTGTCTGTCTGTATGTATGTACGCGTTTCACGCAAAAACTACTGGACGGATTTGAATGAAACTTTTTTGTTGTATAGCTATTAAGCCTGGGTAACATATAGGCTATCATTTATTTTGAAAACTGGAACACCTGATGAAGAACCTTAACAGAACAGCTAAACTATAAGAAATATGGAAATGGTGCCTTAACAAAAGTCGTTCAACCTGATGAGCATTTTCTGATGACGTATAAAAATTGAAGATCTAGAACATCTGATGAAGAACTGCAAGAGACCAGCTACACTATAACATATATGGAAATGGCGCCTTATTAAAAGTCGTTCAACCTGATGAGCATTTTCTGCTGACGTATAAAAATTGAAGATCTGGAACATCTGATGAAATGCTCCAAGAGAGATTTTTCATCTAAGCGAAACTCACGCGGGCGACGCCGCGGGCGACAGCTAGTTATTAAATAAAATCGGTCAAGTGCGTGTCGGGCTACGCGCAATGTAGGGTTCCGAAGGTACCTATCCTGTAAAAATGCGGACACATGAACCTATATTTACTTCCAGTTTTATAAAACTAATGAAAATAACCTAAGTATATACCATCATATAGAATGAAAATTGTTCCTACGGATATTTTTTAATTTTTTTAAAATCAATTTTGTAAGTTTATCGTAGTAAAGTCTACATAGCCGTGATAATTTTCTTTTTAAATTCATTATATTTGCCAGTTATTATAATTTTTTCATACATCCACCCTCCACCATTTTCCTGTTCGAGGGGGGCGGGCCACTTGCCTCTAACAAAAAGCACTTTAAAGTTAAATATTTCGCAAACGGATTTCTAAAACAAAAAATGGTCTTTACATACTCATAATATTTTTAAAAGACCTATCAAATGATACCCCACACTATGCTATAATCGAAAGAAAAAAAAAACATTCCCACTTTATTTGTGGGCGAGGCCGCCTAAAAAAAAATTTTTTCGTAATTTTATTCTACAGTTAACTCCGCGTAATAAATATGTATATCTATTCCAAATTACAGTTTTCTAGTACCAGTAGTCGCTGAGATAAATTGCGGACAGACGGACAGACATGACGAAACTATAAGGGTTCCTTAGTTTACTTCGGAACCCTAAAAACAAAAAACATGACTGACAACTCGCATAGCCTATGTCACTCGGAGGAATGCAAGGAATCTAAAAATACCCCTCACATCAAAATCTATTCAGCCGTTCAGGACTTATGGTGGAATAAAAAACTTACATACATACTTACATACATGAACCCAGAAAACATAACACTCCTTGTTTGGTCAGTCGTGTAAAAAAGACCAAGCCCATCTACTAATATTATAAATGCGAAAGTTTGGATGTGAGTTTGTGACTTTGTGAGGATGTTTGTTCAATCACGCAAAATTTACTGGACGGATTTCTATGAAATTTGGTATACGGGTAGAAAAATACCGGGAATAGCACATAGGGTACTTTTTATCCCGAATATCCGGATTGAAGCCCCGGGGGGGTTGGGTATTGTAATATATCTCGTTTTTGCCAGCCATACAACAGAACTAGTAAAAGAAAGAAATAAAACGCTTCGCCTTAAGTTCACACATCACTTAACCGCACTACGGCACTACTGACCGAGCAACTAAGATTATTTATTACTAGGCTCTTGCCCCATGGCGGGCCCTTCATACAAACGGGGTGTCAAATATACCTACTACCAAATACTATATAAACTCAAATACTATATAAACTCTAGCGAGTTAATACGCACAGCTC
This sequence comes from Ephestia elutella, assembly GCA_018467065.1. Lineage (NCBI taxonomy): Eukaryota > Metazoa > Arthropoda > Insecta > Lepidoptera > Pyralidae > Ephestia > Ephestia elutella. Next base: position 8,002,880 of record CM031565.1, on the reverse strand, counting down.
TTGACATTTCCCATACATTGGTTTGGCAACTAGCCATCTGGTGGCAGGAGTTGATCCAGCGCCGTTTATTTGCACTTTAACATGTTATATGTTGGTCCTTTAATATATAAATAATACAACTATGTTATATATGTGTAATTCCATTTAAATTTGTGAAATACACTGTGTTATAACAAAATAAATTCGCGAAATTTAACAGTTTCATCAAAGTTGTTTGAGTTGTCCGCTTCGTCCAAGAAGAGGCGCTAGTGTCGCACAAGTTGCCAATTTCTAGCCGGAGCTGCGCGTATTAACTCGCTAGAGTTTATATAGTATTTGCTAGAGTTTATATAGTATTTGCTACTACTACTACAAATGAAACGTGTTACTGACGTGTTTTTACACGATTGACCAAAAAAGGAGTGTTATGTTTTCAGGGTTCATGTATGTATGTAAGTTTCTTTATTCTCCATAAGTCCTGAACGGCTTAACAGATTTTGGTGTGAGAGGTATTTTTAGATTCCTTGCATTCCTCCGAGTGACATAGGCTATATGACGTCATCATAAAAACCAAATGGCGGATTATATATGCGATAAATAGCAGACCAAAAAAATGAAATTTGATCAATCTTATCGAGTCCATCAAATTGAAAGGCTTTAAAAGGCGATTTCAAAAATGTATATAACTTATATGTTTGTATGTACTTTTTGATAAAAACTTATCAGTCGTGTTTTTTATTTTTAATAATTAGGTTGTTATATTTTTTATTTCTTACAACTCTACAAAAAAAAACGGAAAATTAAAAAAAAATCTTACTGTATGGGTAGGTATAAGTATGTACACAGATTTCGCTGAGCCCGTATGGCGTTTTGAAAGTGAAATCGGTTTGGATTCCAAAAGTGCTTGAAACGCGGTCATTTATATCTTACTAGCTTTTGCCCGCGGCTTCGCCCACGTGAATTTTCCACGGGAACAGTGCTTATTTCCGGGATGAAATGTACCCAATATCCTTCTCAGTACTTCTAACTATGTGTATGCGAAATTTCAGAAAGATTTGTTCAGTAGATAAAGCGTGAAGAGGTAAGAAATAAATAAACAAACAAACTCACTTTCGCATTTATAATATTAGTTATGATTAGGCGATCCTCCACTCATAGGCGATGGGCTGGCAACCTGTCACTATATCTGAATCTCCATTCCATCGGAGAGCCCACTATTCGGCTTAGCGCTAGCGTGGCCTTCGAGTCTCACGACTATTGGCTCTGTCTGCCCCGTAGGGGATAAAGGTGTGATTCTATGTATATATGTTATGGTTAGGATAAGGATATATAATATATAGACAGCAAATATATGGTGATATCCCATACTAACTAAGTAACTATATGGTGATATCCCATACTACAATATTATAAATGCGAAAGTGTGTTTGTTTATTTGTTTTTTTGTTACCTCTTCAGGCTTTATCTACTGAACCAATCTTCCTGAAATTTCGCATACACATATTTAGAAGTACTGAGAAGGACATAGAGTACTTTTCATCCCGAAATTCCTATGGAAGCGAAGCCCCAATGGCCCCGTGGCGCAGCTCTAGCATACATACAAAAGACATCAACGAGCCATTTATTTATTTTTTTAGATTTTGTCATATATTTGGATGTAGAATTGCAACTAGATATGTATTAAGTACATTTTATCTCTAGATTTTTACTCCAGCTTTGCCTATGAATCTTTTACCTGTGAGAACCATGTAGATTATTGTATATATGTTAGGAATAGAAGGATATTCTCTACAAAAGTCGATTAAAATTATCACTATCATCGTTTCAGCTTTCCCTGCTGATTATAGGCCTCTCTATTTACACGACTGACCAAAAACGGAGTGTTATGTTTTCAGGGTTCATGTATTTATGTATGTATGTAAGTTTCTTTATTCCACCATAAGTCCTGAACGGCTTAACAGAGTTTGATGTTGAGGTATTTTTAGATTCCTTGCATTCCCCCGAGTGACTAGGCTATGTGAGTTGTCAGTCGTGTTTTTTATTTTTTACACGCACTATTAATTATGACCATTAATTTTTTAAATTATATTTATTTAATTTCATCGCAAAACATAGAATTTGCCTCGCCCACCTCTGATTTTAGGCTTAACAGGCGCCCCTTATCGAGTCGAGGCACACTATGTAAGCTTGTCTTGCAAAAAATCGACAACAGATCTGCCTAAATACGGGGGATTCTGCTGCCCTGCTAGCCTTGGTACCACCTGTGCGCCCCTCTCGCTACGCCACTGCATAAGGACCAGATGGGCAAAAAAAAACAATAACTGTCAAGGACGCGTGCCCCCCCCCCATCCTCTAAATCCGCTACTAGGCTATATCGTTACAATCCCCAAGTTCTAGAAACTTCGATGAAAACCCAATAACAACACCAGTTACCGTTCAGAAGTCGAAGAACCCATAAAAATCCAGTCTATTGAATGGAATTTATGTGAAATGTTTTTTTACAACTTGATCGCTTGTTTATCGGATGTGATTTTTACACGACTGACCAAAAAATGAGTGTTATGTTTTCAGGGTTTATGTACGTAAGTATGTATGTAAATTTCTTTATTCCACCATAAGTCCTGAAGGGGTTAACAGATTTTGATGTGAGAGGTATTGTTAGATCCATTGCATTCCTCCGAGTGACATAGGCTATGTAAGTTGTCAGTCGTGTTTTTATTTTGTAATAACTAGCTTGTTTGCTTATACAGTCTGATACAGTAGCACGTCGTTATGCCTTACGGGGTAGACAGAGTCTAGAATCGTGATTCGTTCTTTCGTTACTGACTGACTGAGTGACTGACAGACAACGCACAGACAAAACTACTGGGCGTAGGAAGCTGAAATTTGGCATGTAGGTTCCTTATACCAGTCAGTTATACTTTTTATCGATAGTTCTATCGAAACTATTGAGTCTTGGCGATATTATCGATAGTGAAATATAAGAAAACTAGATAATTAATAGGCGGAGTCTTGTTATTAGCATAGCTTTAATGTAGTTGTACTTAATACATCTTATCTTATCTTGCTGCGGGGTCCGTGTTCACGGTAGCACGTCGAGTCTTGGACCCTTTTGTACTTACCCCCAAGCCTTACTCACACACAGCGGGATTCCTGAAGAAGGACTGCATAAGCTTCAGGATATCACCGGCTGCGAAGTGCCTGTAGTCCTCCAGTTCCGGATACGCAGTTCCAAAGAGGGCCAGCCGCTTGTTAGCCAGCGAGTCACACTCACACATAATGTGCTTCATAGACTCCTCTACTTCTGCACACACCCGACATAGAGGGCTTTCGACAAGTTTTAGCTTGAACAGGTGCCCACGACATTCGAAATGTCCGGTCAGAGCTCCCATTAAGATTCTTGTCTGTTTTCTGTTTAGTTTACAGATCATTTTGTACCACTTGGTGTTGCCAGCACCAAGTGTTGCCTTGGAGTGAATGACATCACCCCGTACGCTCCATTCTTGCTCTTTGTCTACTTTCAACATTAGCATTAATTGCCGTAGTTACCATACCATATGACAGTCCTACAAAAGGCTCAGCTCCGATTAGCGGATTGCTTGATCCTCTCCTTGCAAGCTCGTCAGCTTTCTCGTTGCCAGCCACCCCAATATGACCCGGCACCCAGACCAGTCTCAGCCTGTTGTGCTGACCCAACTTGTTCAGCGAACTGATACAGTCTAGGACTAGACCAGACCCAATCCTACCAGAGTTGATGGCAGCGAGAACCGATTGGCTATCAGTAAGAATGTAGATGGTGCGATTTCTTACGCCCTCCTCTAGATTCAGTTTCGCACAGGCGGTAATCGCATAAGTTTCCGCTTGGAAGACTGTAGGATACCGTCCCATGCTCTGATACAGTTGTCTGTCCTTTGCATAGATTCCTGCGCCTGTTCCATCGTTAGTTTTTGAACCATCCGTGTACCAGATCGAGCAGTCTCCTTCTGGGGTCGAAATTCGCCCTTCCATTCGTCTCTTGTGGGGACATATGTTTTATAGTTCTTTTGAAGTTGTAAACTGGGAGTATTTTATCACTACCCATATCCAACATCCTTTCGAGTTCGTGCGCCGTCTCCATTTGCAGATGCCTTGTCCTTGGTGCTTGCCTGTTCCATAAACCAGCTGTTGCTAGTCTGTATAGTGCTTTACAGGCCTCGCCTTCGATGTGCAAATGTAGCGGTGGCAGACCTAGGATAACCTCCATTGCTGCTGTAGGCGTTGTGGTAAAAGCTCCGGAAATCATACAGCAGGCAATCCGCTGCAGCTTCCTAAGAGCATCAACACATGTTACCTGTTGGACTTTCGGCCACCAAACTAATGCACCGTAGGTCAATATGGGTCTTATCATCATTATATATACCCATCTTATGATATAGGGTTTAAGGCCCCACGTTTTACCGTAGGTATTCCGACACATGCCAAATACCCTCGTGGCCTTTGTTATAATGTTGCTAACATGTGTATTCCAAGTAAGTTCTTTATCTAGTGTTACGCCTAGATACTTTACCTCCTTGGACAGCTCAAGCTCCGTACCATTCATCCTGAGGTTGCGCAGACCCGTCAGCTTACGGAGCCTCGTAAAGGGGATAATGGTTGTTTTTGTAGGGTTTATGCTGAGGTGATTTGAGGTACACCAATTCTGCACATCCCTTAGAGCTCTGTTCATTATCCCTTTTACTGTGTCAGGAAATTTCCCATTTATGAGAATGACAATATCATCCGCATATCCGACCGTTATAATCGGTCCTTTATTTAGGGTGACTATCAGGGAGTCCACTACTAAACTCCACATCATTGGAGATAGTACGCCTCCTTGCGGACAACCCTTCGTCGTCAATACATAGTCGTTGTACTCAATACATAGTCGTTATTTAGCTGTAAGACCCCCAAAAAGCTAAATAAATAAATAAATAAAATTAGGGGATACTATGAAACTGTGTCGATACTATCGATACTATTGAACTGTTTGTTTGTTTGTAGTATCTTTATTGTACTAAGGATACATAATTGATAGTAACATAAATAGGAAGGTAAATACACAATGGCGGACTTATCCCATGAAGGGATCTCTTCCAGTCAACCAGCGATAGATTGAGAGGAATATTTACTCAATAAAAATCTAATAACTGTGTCGATATATCAATATTCGATATTATCGATAGTGATAAATCAAGGTCAACTATCGATATCGAAGTTATCGCTATTGATACAACACTACCATCGACTTCCAACTGGGGCCATTCCTATGCGTACATCATCCATCGTAACGCAACTCCGGTAACGGTTGTGACGCATGACCTACATTCACAACCACAGCGCGATAGCGAGCTACCTGGTTTTAATATAGAAAGATAAATAAATATATACCATGCTATGCTGCTATATATATATACTAGCTTTTGCCCGCGGCTTCGCCCGCGTGAATTTCCCACGGGAACAGTGCTTTTTCCCGGGATAAAAAGTAGCCTATGTGCTATTCCAGGTCATTATCAACCTCTGTACCAAATTTCATCGAAATCCGTCCAGTAGATTTTGCGTGATTGAGTAACAAACATCCTCACAAACTCACAAATTCACAAACTCACAAACTCACATCCAAACTTTCGCATTTATAATATTAGTATGGATATTGGTCTGGGAGCGAAGAAAAAACATAGAATGTGCCAGCTGCTTCTCTTCCCGCGCAGATTGAAAAAATCAATCGAGGGAAAGGGCTTTAAACTGGGGATTCCTCCACTCATAGGCGATGGGCTAGCAACCTGTCACTATATCTGAATCTCCATTCCATCAGAGAGCCCACTATTCAGCTAAGCGTGCCTTTGAGTCTCTTGACTCTTGGCTCTGTCTACCCAGTAAGGTATAAAGATGTGATTCTATGTATGTATGTAATAGTTGACCATTTCCACCACCGTATCGTTGGCCTCATTAAAATCTTCCTTGGTACAGGAGGAAGGGCAGTTGGGGCGTGTTAAAAGATGAGCCATAGATTGGACAGCTCCACAATCACATAGGCTGTCAGACGAGTACCCCAGCATGTAAATTTTCCATGATTAGATCACGAACGGAGAGGCCTTTTGTCCTGTAGTGGACGTCTTTTCTTCATCACGAATGGGAACTGATGTCAAACATAGCACAAAGGAAAGTGGCCTTTTTGGGGCATATACAAAGGGGCCCTCAACACGCATTCCTGAGGTTGCTCCAAGAAGGAAAGATTACAATTACAATTTTTACTTTTAACGTTACAAGACTTTGCTACAATTTTTTAAATTAATATGACCACCAGCAATAATGCTGTTGATATTGGCACTTGGCAGCAGAAGGTAAAGATACCTGGCAAGAGGGCACCAGGTCGACCGCGGAGGAAGTGGATGGACGACAACACGACCTGGAGCCCTATTTTTGAAAGTGTGACATACCGCCCAAAACGAATAGACTATTATGTCGCACTCGTCCTATTATGTCACTTAAAACATAAAAGCCGTATTTTTGAAATCACTCTTCTAGCAATGTTGCCAGTGATATGAAAATAATGCGAGAAACAATTTCTGCTTCATTCTACGCAAAGAAAATCGAATCAGTAACGAATCGTAAAAAAAAATTTCGTAAATTTTCAATTAAAGAGAACGTAAGCGTTAAACGGAACGCAAAAATGAAAATTCTAATAGACTCCATCTATATCCGTATCCGGTTGTCTATGTCATTCAAGATTTTGACGTAAAAAACGTTCGACTACCAAATCATACGAAAACGTTGCGAATTATTCGACATAGACAATTCGAAAATACAGAATAATTGATATCGAATGAAAAATCATACGGCTCACGCTTTTTTGGTGAGTCCTACTTTCAAAAATAGGGCCCCTGGACAGAACTTAGGTTTTGGAGACTAAAACAGGCCGCCCAAGACCGAGAGAGATACCGCATGCTGACCTCCAAACTTCACTTTGAAGATGGCACCCCCTGATGATGATATCACGTAATCAAACTTGACCAACGCTTTACAAGACCTATGCCGGATCTGGTATTTAGTCCGTGACTGACTCAGTAGGATGTCGTCGCGACTAATCGCGAATGTTGCGCAACTATTGTGTCGCCAAGTTGTGCGTCATATAGTAATAGTTGCATGTTGCAAGTGTGAACGAGGTTGTTAACTTGTGACAATTGTAGGATTTTTTAGGCATCAAAAGCTAAAAACGGAACTCTTATAAGATCACTTTGGTTGTCCGTCTGTCTGTCAAACTTTTTTCTCAGGAACGCTTAAAGGAACGTTGGAATTAATATCGAATATTCGGATCCACGGTCTTTTTTTAGCTAAAAAATAATCTAAATTATACGTCAACGCGATTAGAAGATATTAAGCGCACTACACACCAAAGTTTGTGGGGCTATGGGCTATTTTTGTGGGGCTATGTTAAGGACAGAGTCTATACAGAGCCAATCGACTCGATTGTAGCCTTTTAAAACTCAAAATTCGAGTTATGATTAACGAGACCCGTCATTTTGCCAAAAAGTGATTAAAAACTGAGCGATTTTTCTGACAGCTAATTAAGAAAAAAAAATCAGTACAAAAAAATCTCAACAGGTAGCGTTTTATGAAAGCCGAGTCGTAATAATGGCTGAACCTATATGGCGCGCTTTTTCTTTTCAACCAGAGGCAGAAAAAAAATCACATTACAGTTTGACGGTTGCACAAATTAGAATATAGATACTTTTTAGTTGTTTTTTTTACTAAGTTTAATTTTTTTTAAATGCCATTCCCGTGAATTTTTTGCTTTTTGTATGGAATTTTTTCTCTCGGCTTTTACCAAGCGCCATCTATGAAGTCATTTGGAACTATTTCTTTTTTTAATTTGTGTCACGGAAAATCCCTCAATGCCAAACCTTTTTCTTCGTATTACAATAAAAATTTAAATCATCGTCATCTAAATTCTTTGTTTTATTTTGTTTTAGAAAACAAAGTTCTTGTTGAAAAACCCTTTATAATAAAACTGTAACAGGTCTGTGTCTGTACATAGAAGATATTCAAGAAAAAACTATGAGGCTTCATAGAGCCAAAAGAAGCCGAAAGCATTTTTTGTAGAATTTTTATCTGTCTGTCTCTCTTTCTGTTTTTCTACTTGACCAAATTTGATGCGGGTTTAATCTTTTGTTAAGTCCAACTTAAAATCTAGCGTAGGTTTTATTTTGTTATGTTACTTAGAACCTGAGATATTAACAATACTAAATTACTCGCTGACGAAGTCGCGGGCAGGCTAGATAGAACATAATATGATGTGATTGTAACATCGCATTCTAATTCTTATCAAATTTCATTAGCATTATGACTAAATCGTTATAATAACTGTCATTCCGTTCAAAACTAGTACGAAAGTGGGTGATGATGAGAGCTTTCTGGGTTGTTGACTCGTGTGGAATTTCATGTTTAAACTTTGGTGGCAAACAGCTTTTGCACAAATATAAATTTACTAACCTGTACCTGTGGCACAGGTCCCCCCGGGGACCTCTTTTCAGGGACTAGTCTCTTTACAATTACAAAGATTACAAACATACTATGTCAGAAAAACATGTAAAAAGTAAATTGTTACTTAAGGAAGTAAGTATTGAAAAGTGTAAAGAGAAAAATAAAGTATTTATTTATTTATTATTTATTTATTTATTTATTTTATTTTTATGTACATGATAGACCAACAACTTTCATTATAGGTTCTATAGATAACAACTTAAAAAACATATAGTCATTTACAGGTCCTCACATCTAGAAAACGGACTAAAGTAACATTCAATTGTGATCTCAGAAAACAGAATACGGACAATAAAGAATATTAATTCTAAAAAACAAATAAAAATACGTTCTCTCTCTCTCTCTCTCACTTTATCTCACAACATTATATAAATAGTTATTATAAAATTACTCAAGAAATATTTATAAATAAATTAATGTCAGTTACCCATATAAAAACTGATTAAGAGTCTTCTTAGCCTTGGAAGGCTGGTGTGGAATAAGTCGAGATCAAGTTATTATTATTACTATTACTATATTACTATTATTATTTATTATTATTATTACTAGCTGCGCCCCGGGGCTCCGCTTTCATGGGAGTTTTGGGATTAAAAGTACCCTATGTCAGGGTATTTTCAGAAATTTCAGGAAGATTGGTTCAGTAAAGTCCATTTATTCATAATTGTCCTATCATGTGAACAATCTAACCATGACTTTTTATGATTTTACAACAATACAAATTAAAATAGACTTTTTAGGAAATTACTTTCGTGGTTAATGAATGTTTTACTTTAGAATGTTTAGGTTTGAACTAATATTTGATTTATTTTCAACATAAAATAATTAAAAGTACTGTGAAGATTGTTTACATAATAGGACAATCCTATACAAATATATTTATTGACAGACAAAAGGTACATACATTTTAAGGATAACATGACGTAGATATGGATTAAAACTAAGGATTAACATTGGCCCCTTTATCACTAGGCAAAAATGCCTGTCCTGAAATTTGGCATACACAAACTTAAGCAAGTACGGAGAAGCGAAATAGTTGATACCTTTCAACCCGGCTATATTAAAAGATATTGATTACATAATAGGACAATTATGAATGCGAAATGGACTTCAGTAGATAAAGCGTGAAGAGGTAACAATCTCCTGTTGCATTTATTACTAGCGTCCGCGCGTTACTATACATACATACGATTGTTAATATCTCAGGTTCTAAGTGACATATAAATATTGAAACATACGCCAGATTTTAAGTTGACTTTCAAGCTTTTAACAATACAACTGTGAAAGAAAACCGCATCAAATTTCGTCCAGTAGTTTTTGCGTGATTTGCGTACAAACGTACAGACAGACGGTCAGTCGTAATCCAACATTTTTAACGCCTAAACACTTTGAATAAAAAAACCGCGGTTAACCGCAATTCCCATAGTATAATAGTATATTGTTGAGGTATGTCAGGTGTCAGGTCGGAACATTACAGTTATTTAATTATGTATTGGTTACGCGCATGTTTGGTTACGTGCCAATTTTATTAGCACAGTTCAATTTGTGTCAAGTACAGCGGCGTACGCGCATACATGATTGCTGGCTGCGCTACGCGGCTTCGTTTTCGTGAAAATTTCAGGATTCCGGCCTACAGCCTTCCTCGTGAATGTAGCTATCATACGCAAGAACTCTACTTCCTACTTCTAATATTATAAATGCGATTGTTTGGATGTGAGTTTGTGAGGATGGGATAATGTTTTCATTTTACTGCTAACTGTACATTTTACAAAAAAATAACTTGAATGGCAAATTTACAACAAAAAATTTATAATTTTTATCGAAGTACCGAATTTACTTCGTGGAATTTACTTTGAATGTATGGAATATTAATTAGGTACCGAATTAACTCTAGGGACGAATTTACAATAACCCGTTTGTTACTTAATCACGCAAAATGTACTGGACGGATTTTGATGAAATTTGGTACACGGATAGAAAAATACCGGGAATAGCACACAGAGTACTTTTTATCCCCAAATTCCCACGGGAGCGAAGCCCCGGGGCGCAGCTAATATATCTAATTTTTTAAAAAACGGACTGGTAGTGCGTGAGATAAACGCGTTCAAACTCTTTAAGCGTTATGATAATACTAGCACTCGGGACTTTGTTCCTGTGGGAATTTCGGGAAATCCTTTCTTAGCACTCCCCCGCACTCCCTAAGGTGAAATTTAGCATGTAGGTTACATGCTAAATTTCAGCTTCCTTGCCCGTGCAAGCCCGTGAGAATTTCATGATAAAAAGTACCCTATGGCATTTTTTTACCAAATTCGAAATCCGTCCAGTAGATTTGCGTGAGTGAGTAACAAACATCCTCACAAACTCAAAAACTCACAGACACATCCAAACTTTCGCATTTATAATATTAGTAGAATAGTAGGATTAGTTCTTAGTAGATACCTATACCAACGTATAAATTGGGAGGTGAGATCACTAATGTATCACAAAAAAAGTTTTACAAAATGATAACTAAAAAAACGTTATGAAAACTAAACATTTGAGAAATGTCTTATTGTACAAACACATCCTACTAATATTTTTATTTCGTTTAGATGTAAATTTGTATAATTATATTTCAATCACGCATTACATAGTGGACGAATTTTGATCAAAAAAAACCGGAAAGCAAGTATTTATAATATTTTTTCCTTGTTTCAGATACCCAAATGTGAACAAGCAGTGATGTGACGCAATGTGACGTGATGGGATGGACCAAAGCGTGCGTCAGTGTTAACAAGATGGCGGGCGTCGTGAAATGGCGGCCAAGATGGCGCCGGGCGGCCATTTTGTTTATTGCGCTGCTGCAAGTTGTCAACGGTGAGAGTTTTATTTCACGTTAAGCCGTCGGTCCCGACTATATTCGCAGTCAACTTCAAGTCGCATTGGGCCTGCGTGGTGGGTCATCATGGGCCACCACGCAGACCTCCTTATCTATCCATAAGCAAATCCAGTGCCCCAACAGCGGGTACATTAAAATGGTTGGTGATGATGAACTGTACCTTCGTAGAAAAAAACATACAAACCCATACATCGGGTTACAGAAAGTTTGACATCAAAGTCAATATGCCATCAAAAATGTATAAGTAAATTCGCCATCAGACGCCATTTATTTATAACCCATATGTTTGATGTATGGGATTACTGTAAGATTACCATCGCGAAGATTTGCCATTAATTTGAAATCTCCATACATTGACAGTAAATTTGCTATCTGGATAAAAATCTATACGTATAATCTACTCCTTTTTTGGAAAGTCGGTTGAAAATAATTGTCACTATGCCATTTTCTATCGCGGCATTCGAGTCTATTTTACTGCCAACCCGCAAACAATCAATAAAGAATCAGTTCTAAATCTAACCACAGGTTTTTCATACATATATAAAAATCTTTGGCCGTCATATCAGTAGGTAATTCAAATGTCAACGGAGCCACCAGCCGTAGCGGTGAAAGTCTGTCTGTCTGTATTGTTCAGTTATGTCACAATTTTGAAACGGGGCTTCGTTACAAAACGTTATTATCAGCAGTAGCGGATTCAGGGGAGATGGGGGAACACACCACAAGCGATTCGAACCGCGGTGAGATTCGCTTAAGAGCCCTTTTTTATTGGGCTTTTTCGTACCGCAGTGGTTAGAGCGCAGCGGTGCGAATGGCCCAAGGCACCCAGAAAGATTCCTTGGGCCATTCACACTGCTCCTACTTACTTGGTTGGCTGGAAGAAATCCCTTTTTTTCCTTTTGTATTTTTCTTATAGTCGGGGCTGTGAATTTTCAGTTGTATGGAGGTGGTCACATTAAATCCTACGATGGTGATTTTTATAAACTACATAGATTATGATATTACAACTGCAAATTTAAGTGTAAAAAAAAAATCACCACCGCCGTTTTTTTTTAAACGCTATTATAAGACTCATATTGTTATAACTCTCAAACAAAAAATCCTACCAGGGTGATTTTTTGTTACATGTTTCCTTACGAATAATAAAAGCTTGATTTAAAAAATCACCAATAAATAACATTCCGAAATGGATTTTTTAATGAGTTGTAATTTTTATACTTTAAAAACATCCTGTACAAAAACAAAAAATCCAGCAATGGTGACTTTTATATATTATTCGTATACGATTGTGATGAACCATATCCTCAATTTTTATAAGGTTGACTACAACAGTTTTTTTTTTATTAACTTTTAATTTTTTTTTTTAATTCTACAGTCGAGAAAATTGTATATTCGTATGTAATGTGAATTATTCAATCTTAATTTTAAAAAACGACTCATGTTTATGAACCCGATTTCCTGTAATTAAATAAAAACCATATTGACATTTATAACGTTAAAAATACATTTTATGACTAGAAAGCCTTATTATAAACCGGCCAACTTTTATTTACAGGTAAATGAAGTCTTATTAATTAATTGTGAACAGTAATCTCTATTGTAAACTTTTTTGTTTACGAGCAATTCAGTATAGTATATTTACCCCTCCCATTTCATATCGGATCATCAAAATTCTTTTTTTTTATATAAGGATGTCTAAAAACATCAAAATAATGTTAAGTATAAGAATCATGGTTGTAGGAATTTGTCGGTAAAAAAAATTTAAATGCCCCGCCTATTATGTGTATGTGCAATAAAGAGTTTGCAAACAAACAAACAAACAAATATGAACCAAAAAGGCCCCCGCTAAGCATGTCAAAGTCAAAGTAAAAGTCAGCTTGTTTTCCTGCGGGTACCGTATAATTAAAACTTAAAATTAATTTTGAACTACACATTTTATTTGTGTTAAACAACAGAATAACATGTGTGAATCTTTTTCTATTGAAAAACTTGTTACAAGCAATACCTAATTTGTTTCTACAGCTTTCTAAGTCATTTTCTAACAGTTACGAGACTGCCGTAAAATCGCTTACGGCTATGCCCGTTTAGGTCTACCTGGGTTCTCTTCTGACCACAAGAGAGTGTCCTAACTAGCGATGTGCCGCCGAGAATTTCTCGGTTTCCGAAAATTTCTTTCTTGAATATTTTCGGGAACGTTTTCTTCCAATTTTTTTTGAAAGTCTGTCTGTTACTTTTTCGGCGTTTCAAAGTTTTTATGAAAAACATAAGACTTTTTGCCGCGAATGGAGCCGCGGGCAACAGCTGGTACTGAAATATTTTTCTCTAAAAAATTCTCAGGAATGAAATTCTAAAGAAATTTCTTGGAAAATTTCTCGGGAAAATTTTCAATATGCATTTCCCATCATCGGATTATCTTGAAAATCGATTGTCAATCTACTTATTTTAAAGACAACTAAGGCAAAAAGACAATTCCCTTTTTTTTATATTTCAGGTATTTTCCAACAATTTCCGTTGTAGGGAATATTTCCGGGAACGTTTTATGACCGCTTCCGAAAATTCTCGAAAATTTCGGAAAGGGCACACCAATGAGTCATAACCACTCAACCACCACGGCTTAAATCTGAAGATGCTGCAAATAGAATGCCTAATGATGATCAGGGGCGGATCTAAGATTTTTTCTGAGGGTGCAGACAGGCAAAAAAAGCAACTGTTCGAAAATAACTTAGACAGCTGTAGAAACAAGTTAGTGTCGCTTCTTTTCGCGTAGTGTATTTTTTCTTTGACTTGGATATAAGATTTTTTTTTTATTAGAGATTTGAGTGCGACCCATTTGACCTCAATCTTGCCTGATGGGAAGCATAGATGAGGTCTAGGAATCAATCTAAATTCTTCCGTTAGTACTGTCTGAATGACTGACAGACTACCATGGAAGTAATAAGTACTTTGTATAAAAGAGGTAGTCCACTTAGAGCACTAATCCGAACAGCACAAACGCGAACAGCACAAGGCCTTGTCCACAAACAGCACAATTTAATATTTTGGCATGTGCTGTTCGTGGATTCTAATTTTTATTTTATTTTCGTCCACGAACAGCACACATAACTATTATACTTATATATATATTGATTTGTAAATACTGTTGGAACCTAGTGCTATCTGCTAATGTGTTCCTTATACAGCACGATATTAAATAAAAGATATCTATAACATCACTTGATCGTTTATAAATTACACATACTTTTGTTGGTACATACGAAATGTGTCTAGGCCACATTTAGTAACAAAAATAATATCGTCCTGTATAAGGAACACATTCAGCAGACAGCACTAGGTTCCAACAGTATTTACAAATCAATATACATAATATAAGTATAATAGTTGTATGTGCTGTTCGTGGACCAAAATAAAATAAAAATTAGAATCCACGAACAGCACATGCCAAAATATTAAATTGTGCTGTTCGTGGACAAGGCCTTGTGCTGTTCGCGATTGTGCTGTTCAGATTAGTGCTCTAAGTGGACTACCTCGTATAAAAAGTTCTTACTACTTCCATGCAGACAACACACAGCAAAAACCACATGAGTAGGTAGGGTAACCAAAAATAGTGAGCGCATACTGAAAGGCATGTAGGTTCCTTAGGGAGTGTGGGGGAGCACTTAGAGAGGATTTCCCGAAATTCCCGCGGGAACAAAGTCCTGGGCCTATGCTAGTATAAATATAAATAAACAGAGATCGGATATTCCAGTGCATATTTACCTTAACTTCAAAGTCAAAGTAAATTTTTTTTTATTGAAACTTGGCCTTCAAAGAAGGCTCTTTTTAACGTCGAAAACTAATTATTTATTATAATCCTAACTAATATTATAAATGCGAAAGTGTGTTTGTTCGTTTGTTTGTTGGTTTGTTTGTTACCTCTTCACGCTTTATCTACTGAACCAATTTTCCTGAAATTTCGTATACACATAGCTGGAAGTACGGAGAAGGACATAGAGTACCTTTCATCTTGGGGAAAAAGCACTGTTCCCGTGGGAAATTCACGCGGGCGAAGCCGCGGGCGAAAGCTAGTATATTATATTTCAAAGCTACAAATTACTAGCATTTCGGAACGACCACTGCTGAGAAAAAATGCCGAAAGAAACTCATGAAACAGTCTTGGTCGCCTAACATGCCAGAGGGGCTATTTGTTAACTCTATACATACACTAGATTGTATACAGTCAACAGCACATCAACCTACTCAAATTCATTGCAAATTCGACTCTGCGGCCGCGGCATAAGAGATCATGCAGGGTAACTTGAGGTGCGGTCGACTGTACAGTCAAAAATAAAATAAAATATAAGAAACAAATATAAATATAATAAAAAGGAAGTACGTAACAGAAGAGTGGATAATACTTACATCTTATTAAATCAGTATTTTATATTTTAGAGGTAGTATTATCCACATTAAAGTTTATAAATATGCAATGGAATATCCGATCTTTAGTCAAAAGACGATTGGCAGTCATCGAACCGCCGAATTGCGGGTAAACGACCCAGGGACCTTGCTATCGTTCCGGTTGATGGCCGGCCATCTTTTATTCTTATCACAAATAGACCAAAATAAACAAGACTTACAACAAACAAATTCTTCTTTGACGAAGAAGCATGTTGCTGATAATCGAAGCATGTTGCTGATAATTATTTGTGAAGATTTTTGACGAAGCGTGTTGCTGATAATCTTTTGTAATCAAGTTTATATGTCTAATAAATGGCTGTATTTATCAGAAAAAAAAAAATTCTTCTTTCAAGTTCTCAAGGATCACTTTTGGTTTTGGCATGAGAAAAGATATGTCATTTTAAATTTATTTTTTTAACCTAACTTTATAATTGGGACGTCGCTCGGCGTCGTTCGTTGGGCGTTTCTCATAAAGCTAGGTACGTCCTTGGCGTTTCTTCTGAGTTAGGTTGTGTCTACCTCGCTCTCTGCCGCGACGCTCACGAGTTTCAAAACTCAGAGTGATCGTTCCGAAATGCTAGTAGTTTGTAGCTTTGAAACTTATACCTACCTTCTCTCCGGGGCTCCGCTTCCAAGAAAATTTTACGTTCACATTTGGATGTTTAATTGCAGTATTGCTACTTGATTGCTTAGGTCCATTATCTAATCTGCTACGGTATACGTACCGTTACTAGGGTATTATATTATCTGTGGTACCGTACACTTGTTTTAGTATTCTTCTTCGAGTGTGTTATTACTAACACTTGTGTCAGATTTCGCCTAAAGGCATCTGACATGACTTTTACGACTACCGCCATCTAGTGGCAGTATCCGTATACACACTAGTAAACAACAGTCAGCCAATGTGCAGGTTTCCTCACGATGTTTTCCTTAACCGGAAGCAGGTGGTGGTCTATAAGAAAAACTACCTTACATGAGTCAGATTGATATACAAACTCATATGGCACAGGTAGGATTTGAACCCGGGTCCTATCCTACTCGACCTCAGACAGGTGTTATTACCGCTTGGCCACCACCGCTTGTTTTAGTGAGCATCAGAGATGTTTTTATGTAAAAACCAGCAAAGGGCACTTCTTTTGCCTTATTGATTCATAATTTCCTTTTGCCCGCGGCTTCGCCCACTTTGATTTCCCACGGGAACAGTGTTTTTTCCCGGTATGAAAGGTACCCTATGTCCTTCTCAGTATTTCCAACGATGTGTATGCGAAATTTCAGGAAGATTGGTTCAGTAGATAAAGCGTGAAGAGGTAACAAACAAACAAACTCACTTTCGCATTTACAATATTAGTTAGGATTAGGATTATTTATAATGTTAGTTAGGATTCTTTGGTAGTACAACAACCAAAGTAAAGTAAAGTTTGGTAGACAAGTAATTCTATTGTAATCAATGTAAGTAATTAGTTACGGAATTTACCCACGCGTGTTGTGTAGTAACGAACTAACGGACAGACCCACATCGCGGGCCTAAACCTGTTGGGATTGTAGGTGTGGTTGTCCGTCCTAATCTCGTGAGAGAGCCATAAGGGTTACTGTTACTTAAATAGAGGACCGGACAACTTTATTTGTTGATGCTTTCTTGAAATATCTCACAATAATAGAATCATCTGTAAAAGAATCACGTCCATAACCAAAGTATTTCCCAAGATATAGCAAAAAACAATTCACATTTTAAGCGATATTTGGATGATACCAAAACGCCCCTAACTAAACGTACATTCATATGACGTCATGCGTAGAAAATGGACTTTCCCTAAAAGTTTGAACTCTAATAAATTAGCTCTGGAGAATAAACTCGTGCTGAAAAGCAAAATGTGTTCAATTATATGTATTCTATCATATAATTACATATTTTTAACAATTCTCATACCTTGTCCGGTCCCCTATTGTTGGATATCCTAACCCTAACTAATATTATAAATGCGAAAGTGTGTTTGTTAACTCTTCACGCTTTATCTACTGAATCAATCTTCCTGAAATCTCGCATAAACATAGTTAAAAGTCCTGAGAAGGACATAGGGTACCCTTCATCCCGGGAATAAGCACTGTTCCTGTGGGAAATTCACGCGAAAGAAGCAGCGAGCAAAATTTCTGTGATGTGTATATTCTCTGATACGTCTGATTCACAAAGCGTAGCGAAGCCAATTATATCAAAGACTATAGGCAGAGTATAACAACAGTTATAGTTACGAATCACAAGGAAAACGAAAGCGGTTGAGTTGTCGTGACTTGGCGAAAGTCATTCCGCAGATCAAATTGTCCGCTGGCTGTTTGATTTGCTGCAAATGAGGTGCTATCCCCATCTCTCTTCCTTTTTTCCCATTATTTAGAACAGCTTGAATGCCACAAACAGCAAAAAGTTATTAAGTTAGCAAGAAATGGAAATATTAAATTTAACTGTCCATTTTCTTCTGTTTCAGGTTACGAGGAAATGTACACGATATCACAGCTATCTCCTAAATCGTCGTCAGACCATCTATCACCTGACCTAGTCTTGCAGACGAGTCGGACAGAAAACCTAGCCTTTAGCATAGAACCTAGTGCCAAAATAGAAGGCATAGAAGACTTCGTACCAGAAGATATTATCAATGATGAAGAAACAGAAAATCATATAAGAGTAGAAAGATCAGCAGATCTTAATAGAGAATCTAGATCTATCAATATGGACGAAATACCATCGTCTAACAACGAAATTGACAACGAATTAGAATTACATAACAAAAGAAAATACTACGAAATACGTCCAACAAGAACGATGGATTATTTAAGAAGTAATGATGATATTATTATGTCTTCAGATAGGTTTGGAGATAGATTAGAGTTTAGGTTTCCGGGGGAAGGGAAAAGGGTCCCGATAGCTCGAGCATTGCCGATACCGGGGCCCAGGATCACTCCTACTGCAGTGCAGCCGATCTTTGCGACGGCAACTTATAGAGAACAAGGACGACAGAATACTGAAATTCAAAACATTATCACCGGAATAGTCAAACTATTGAATGGCAACGTCAATGTTCAAGCAAACTCGCAACTGCTGAACGGAAGACCTGGGAGACCAATGGCATCTAGAATAAACAATAGAGGTCCACCAAGAATATCTGATGTACCGCCATTACCTGAATTTGAGAAAGTAACTCCACCACCTCATGCTTATCATCCTACTAGGACTCCACCTCCATATCCTTTCGATAGACCACCACATCAAGGTGTCAATTTGCCTGAGCAAATTGTTCCACCTCTTAATCATAGACCAGGAATCTACAGGCCCATGCCTCCATGGCAAAGGCCCCGTCCGAGGCCACCAATGAAAAGGCCTAATCCTGTTCCTCCTATGTACAAACCTACCTTACCTTTACCTCTAGATCTTCCTGAAGAAGACAAAAGGCCAGAGGAAGAAGCCGCAGTTAATGAGAATGAAAATTCGGAGAACAATATTCACCATGAAGAACCAGATACAGATACTGACACACAAGAGGATAAAATTACGACAGTATCCGACACGACGACATCAACATCAACAACAACAACGGAAGCAACCACAACGTCTACAGAAAAATCTACAACAGAGAAGACAACAACAGAAAAACAAACGACTACAACGCAAAAGCCAAGCACGACTACAGAAAAACCAACAACGACAACTCAAAAGCGGACAGAAAAACCAAAGACAACTACTGAAAAAATAACAGAAAAGCCAAAACCTAAAACTACTACGACAGAAAAAGCCACAACTGCCTCTACAACTACTGAAAAAGCAAAAACAGAGAAACCAGTAAAAATAGATAAGGAAAAGAAAAAAGAAACCTTAGAAAAAGATAAGTTTAATAAAGACAAATATAAAATTGTTGAAGAAAAGATACAAAATAAAACCAAAAATGAGACAACGACGGAATCTATGATTGAATCGTCTATATCTGAGCACAAAGGCCCTGTTTTTCCATCCATTGCTGTTCCAACACCTACTGAAGGCTTGATATCACACGCTCCAGTCATCAATGTATCTGCTACATCAAGTGATATTGCTACCTCGTCGATCAACTCTCAACCATTACCATGTAAGTAATTTTTTGTACCATAAGTAGGCAAACAGGAATCTGACCCTCCTGATGGAAATCGTCCAACGCCTGCAACACCAGGGATATAACGTGTTGTCGCCGTTCTTTTTGATGAACTTCTCTAGCCGCTAGAGAAAACCATGGCTGCTATGGTTTTCTCATTTCATAACCTTACAATACTATCTAATCTCTAACTGATAACAGTCTTCTGAAGTTTGTTGAGAAGCTATTTGAATAATGTTATACTTATTTATATCTATGAGTGAATTTAGGCGAAGTAATCTGATGTTTTGACTTTATTGTTTTGTCTTCAATCAATCAAATTAATCAAACCATTTATGTGCGTAAAATGTAGGTACGGTATCTATGTTTTCCTTATACATTTTGCCTCTTGTATTGCGGAGTTTTAAGTTTGAATCCTAGCAAAACCCTTGTTCAGTTTCAATTTTGTATTTGCATATGTTGTTATTCACATAATATTGTCCATCACATTAACCTAATTTGATTGTTACAAAGTTGTCTATTTCGCAGACATATGTTATAAGACATTTGTAAAGTGACGTCTTTGGAGAAAATGCAGCAGTGGAGTTTGTTGCGCCGCCTCTTCTCCACTTGCGCTTTGGAGGCGGTGGTAACCTTAGCTTTAAGTAGTTTTATGACGTCAACTAACTAAGTGTATGATGATTTAAAAGTGCTATTTTTAAACCTATTTAAATAAAAACGATTGACTTTGCAGCCTCCCAAGGCATTCCTTACCAGCCGTACCGCCCTCGCCCGGGCATCGTCCTCGACGACACAGACTTCAAACCCCATGGAACTCGCTTCAGGCCCGAAGCGTCAGTCATCACTGCTGCTGAGACCCGCCTACCTGGCTACGGCGAAATCTTTGACGTGACATTGACAGCTATTCAAGGGGAGAAGGGGTCGGGGGAGAAGAATATTGGTAAGTGCATCTTCTTTACCATCATCCCACTTATGTTGGGTTGGGTCAGCACATTATGTTAATTCTTCAAATCAAAATTTTCACTTTGTTCTGTCTTCATTTGATTTAGCTGTCCCTACCTATTCATTGGTGAGTGCAATATCAGAGGAATATTTTTAATTAGCTTTTCGACGATGAAATACCAATACCTCCCATTTCATTAATTAAATCGGTGGTGGTCGAGTGGTATTGACACCCGCCTGAGGTTGGATAGGGCCCAGGTTCAAATCCTACCTGTGCCACTTGAGTTTCTAGACCAATCTGACTCATGTATGGTAGTTTTCATAGACTACCATTTGCTTTCGATGAAGGAAAACATAGTGAGGAAACCTGCACATTGGCTGAATGTTTGGTTTACTAGGTGTATACGGCTACTGCCACTAGTTGGCGGTAGTCGTAAAAGTCATGTCAGATGCCTTTAGGCGACTTGAATAAAATCTGACACCAGTGTTAGTAATAACACACTCGATAAGAAAGAAAGATAGAAGATTAATCAAAAGCAGTGAGATATAAGGTATTGTTACTTTATCGTCGTTTTGCTGACTTCGTCCGCGTGGAATATAAAACCTACGTGAGATTTTAAGTCGACCTTCAAAAAACAACTGCGATAACCATATCAAATTTCGTTCAGTAGTTTCTGTGTGATGCGCGTAAAATATATGTATAGTATCATTGAGTCTACATATAGTATTGTCATTGATAGCAGACTAGACTGTGTATACATCAATCGCTGCTGTGCAGTCTCTCATGGTGCTGTACACCATTGAGGTGGCATATTTATGCAGCTTTGTTATATTATTTTTCGATTTCGTGTGTGTCTAAAATATGTATTATTAACTCTAGGTTAGCCGATATAGCCCGCAGAATCGCCAAACTTAAGTGGCAGTGGGCGGGGCACATAGCTCGCAGAACAGATAGCCGTTGGGGCAGAAAAGTTCTCGAGTGGCGACCACGAACCGGAAAACGTAGTGTTGGCAGGCCTCCCACTCGGTGGACCGACGACCTGGTGAAGGTCGCGGGTTGCGCATGGATGCGGGCAGCGCAGGACCGGTCGTTGTGGAAATCCTTGGGGAGGCCTTTGTCCAGCAGTGGACGTCTTTCGGCTGAGAGAAGAAGAAGAAGAAGAACTCTAGGTTAAGATTTCGATGTTATAAGCAAAAATGGTTATCTGAATATTTTTTTTTATTGTCAACAACATTATTTGTAGCCACAACAACACAACTAGATCCTATCTTCCCCAGTTCACATCGGCAACGCAAACCCCGCAGGCTCCGAACACGACGACATCATTGTGTCTCCCTCCGGCGAACAGGGCTTCGTCTCCATCGACGGCAAGAGAACTTATCTCAACCTCTTCGATACAAGTGCCACTGCCACCATCAGGCCTACCAAAGTCCAGAGTCTACCTCAATCTGGTAAGTAGATTTCCATGTCATAAAAAACTATTGATCATTTTCTTTTTATACGGACAAATCACACTGATTGAGTTAGCCCTGAAGAGTACAACTATCACACCGGCACATAATAATTAACATAAGTACTACGTACAGAAAGGAAACTCCCTGCCCCTCCCGCAATATGGCGTACCCCGCACTTCTCCCCCGTTGTGTTACGGATTGGGACGCTATGACTATGAATAAAAACGCACACATTGACGTGTTCACGGATGTACAGTTCCATTTGTAGTAGTAGTGACGCTCCGTTTCTATGAAGTTTCCACCCTGTGACACCGGTTCCGGGTTCGATCCCCGGTCGGGTCAAGATGGAAAATATCTTTTTCAGATTGACCTGGATCTTGGATGTTAATCTACCTTATATATGATATAAAATATAGTATACTAGCTTTTGCCCGCGGCTTCGCCCGCGTCAGTTTCCCACGGGAAAGTGCTTTTTCCCGGGACGAAAGGTACCGGACAGGACATACATAAGGTTCCTATGTCCTTATATCCTCCTTAGGTCCCTATGTCCTTCTCCGTTCTTCTAACTATGTGTATGTATCTCAGTAGATAAAGCGTGAAGAGGTAACAAACAAACCAACAAACAAACTCACTTTCGCATTTATAATATTAGTTAGGATTAAATGACGACCTCCTTATGTAATGTCTTATCAACATTTGTAATGATTCCAGCACCTCCCCTCACCCCGCCACCGCTGGGCCCAGCGCTGGGCACAGGCGTAGCTATACCCACGGACGATGTCCCACAGCCGCCTAGACGCCCACCACCCCAAGCCCACAGGCCCAACAGTGGATATAGGAGACCTCAGCCTACTGTCAGGTAATTTGTGTTTGATTTATTGCACTTTTGTATTCTATATTGTATAACATATGGCTGCGAAACATGGGCCCTCACCCAGAAACTACGTGAGAAGCTAGCAAGATGTTAAAGAGCAATGGAAAGAAGTATTACATGCACAAAAAGACAGGACAGAATAAGTAACACCGATATCAGAGAAATGACTAAACTCACAGACATTCTAACTCGTGTAGATCAACAAAAATGGCGGTGGACAGGCCACATGATGCGTGACTCAAATAAAAAGTGGAGCAAAACAGTTACAGAATGGTATCCAAGAGACGGCAAGAGAAAGAGAGGAAGACAAATCACACGGTGGGAGGGTGACCTTAAGCTGACCGCTGGTTCCAACTGGAGAAGAGTGACTGGCGATAGAAGACAGTGGAAGTTGCTAGAGGAGGCCTATGCCAAGAGGCACTCTGAAACGAGAGATATTCTTTAAAAACGTTACTCAATAACAGAAACCGGTTCAGCATAGAAGGGCTTATTATTATTATATTGCATTTTTAGGGTTCCGTACCTCAAAAGGCAAAACGGAACCCTTATAAGATCACTTTATTGTCCGTCTGTCAAATTTTTTTTTCTCAGGAACGCTTAAAAGTATCGAGTTGAAATTAATATCGAATACTCGGCTCCACGGTCTCTTTCAGCAAAAAAAGTTATAAGTAAACGCGAGCGAGAGATATTGGTACCGTAAATGTTGCGAATTTTCGCATATTTAGCGATTTCAGGCAGCAATCAAAACCTATGGGCCTATGGTAAATATGTTGTTGGAAGTCTAAAAAAAAGTGTTGCAAACTTATTCTTGCACTGGATTCAGTATGAATCTTAGGCGCTAGTAATATTATAGGTTAATAAGGATTAGAATTCTTGCACCAACTATTCAGATTCAGATTATTGGAGTACTTTCTTTAAATGCTGTAAGCTTATCAATTATTTTCATCATTCTAGGATCGACACATGCATCGTTGGTGACGATTCCACTTGCGACCAAACCCAAAATGAGATGTGCAGGACTGAAGCTGGTAAGTTCTTCCTCTTCTTCTTCATATAACTCTAGTTTCAGTATCATAATAATATCACACGAGTGTTTTAATTCCTAATTATGTACAGTTCAATTGTTCCTATGAGTGAAGATAGATAAAGTAGTGTATGCACGCTTCTTTAGGGTTGCCAGGTCGCCAAACCTAATAGCCGGACAGACCAGCCAGTTTGGCTGGACATTTGGGTAGAAAGGCCGGACACTCTACTTTATTGAGGATTTTGTCAATAAATAAATAAATAAATATATACAGACAAATCACACAGATTGAACTAGCCCCAAAGTAAGTTCGAGACTTGTGTTATGGGATACTAGCTCAACGATACTTTATTTTATAACAAATACATATATAGATAAACATCCAAGACTCAGGTCAATCTGAAAAAGAAAATTTTCCATCTTGACCTGACCGGGGATCGAACCCGGTACCTCCGGTGTGGCAGTCCGGCGTGATAACCATTAGGCCACGGAGGTCGTATGACAAAAAAATTGTATGTAAAATCAAGCTTTTTTGGTAATACCGACAGAGCGCATGGGGTGGCGCGACTGTCGACTCTCGTCGTCTGCGTTCGGCCACGCTCGGCGCTCGTTTGTTTGCGAAATGTAAAAAGCCTAACAAAAGCCGGACAGGTCGGACACCGTTTATTTTGGCCGGACACGCAATCAAAAAGCCTACCTATGTCCGGCTTTATCCGGACGCCTGGCAACCCTACGCTTCTTTATCTTCACTCATCAATTTAAATTAATCAAAGTATATATCTAGGTAACAAAGAAATAATTTATAGCGGGAAATTAAGGTCAAGGTGGTCGATGAAAACTAACATTGGTACATGAGTCAGATTGGTATACAAACACATGTAGCACGGTTCGAAACTGGGACTTTGCAGCCATAGGCGGGCGCCCTACCACTCGGCCACTACCGCTTTAAAATCTATCTATCTATCTGCAGGTAAAGTCTCACTATCTGAGTTTCGAATTTTATTTATTACCGCGCATATTGTCCTGATTGTACTCCTTTGAATGAGTGTCTATATTTATTTTATCAATGTTTATTTTATTTTTAATTTATTTTTTCCTTTATCTTTAATAGTGTTTACTGCACACTACATGTTTTTTTCATGTATATTTCCTTCCACCCAAAGGTTGGTTGGAAGATATTGCATTTGCCATAAGCCCGCCTTTGCGCTCATTTTTGTATGTATTTACTTTTGTCACTACTTTGTATGTTTTTTTCTGTAAATAGTGCAATAAAGTGTTGATCTATCTATCTATCTAGGGTTGCCAGGTCGCCAAACCTAATAGCCAGTTTGGCCGGACATTTGGGTAGATAGGCCGGACACGCTACATTATATGTTGAGGATTTTGTCTCAGTATTAATAGGTATGGCACTTTGCCTGCGTGAGCGACCGACAGTCGACTCTCGTCGCCTGCGCTCGGCCACGCTCGGCGCTCGCTTG
The DNA here is from genome assembly GCA_018467065.1 of Ephestia elutella. NCBI lineage: Eukaryota > Metazoa > Arthropoda > Insecta > Lepidoptera > Pyralidae > Ephestia > Ephestia elutella. The sequence goes on along the minus strand of CM031565.1, from coordinate 7,977,148 downwards.
TTTGCGAAATGTGCGTTTATTTTGGCCGGACTCGCAATCAATAAGCCTACCTATGTCCGGCTTTATCCGGACGCCTAGGCTGGCAACCCTATATCTATCTATCTATCTACAGGTATTTTTTAAATGTTTTAGCCCTCTTTTTACCAACTCCCGCATTAGATCTCAGGGAGGGGGGTGCCTGAAAATCAACGTTGTCTCCAATTCATAGTTGGGGACAACACCAGCTGAGGCACTTCTTTGTCTACTTCTGTGTAATTTTGCAAATTGAATTATGGCAATAAATGATTTTTTTACACGACTGACCAAAAAAGGAGTGTTATGTTTTCAGGGTTCATGTATGTATGTAAGTAGGTATGTATGTATGTAAGTTTCTTTATTCCACCATAAGTCCTGAACGGCTTAACAGATTTTGATGTGAGAGGTATTTTTGGATTCCTTGTATTCTTCCGAGTGACATAGGCTATATGACGTCAACATAAAAACAAAATGGCGGGTTATATATGCGATAAATAGCAGACCAAAAAAATAAAATTTGATCAATCTTATCGAGTGGGGTATCAAATTGAAGGGCTTTAAAAGGCGATTTTAAAAATGTATATCCATACTAATATTATAAATGCGAAAGTTTGGATGTGAGTTTGTGAATTTGTGAGTTTGTGAGGATGTTTGTTACTCAATCACGCAAAATCTACTGGACGGATTTCGATGAAATTTGGTACAGAGGTAGATAATGACCTGGAATAGCACATAGGCTACTTTTTATCCCGGGAAAAAGCACTGTTCCCGTTGGAAATTCACGCGGGCGAAGCCGTGGGCGAAAGCAAGTACATATATATATAAACATCCAAGGCCCGGGTCAATCTGAAAAAGATCATTTTCCATCTTGACCCGACCGGGGATCGAACCCGGGACCTCCGGTGTGGCAGTCTGGCGTGATGACCGTTAGGCCACGGAGGTCGTCACTCTCTTCATATAATAGACTAACCCTATTATTAAATTGTAACAGGTATATCAAGCTGCCAGTGCCGGCCCGGGCTGGCCCGGCGGGCCGCGCGCGCGCCGTGCCGCCGCGTGGTCGCCTTGCTGCTCAGTCTCAGGGTGGACAGGCTGTACGACAGGAAGGTAATACCACAGAATTCATATTTATTTCTTTATTTATTAGAACACAAAACAGATTACAATTTCTTTTCTTCTCAGCTGTGGTCGTTCCGAAATGCTAGTAGTATGTAGCTTTGAGACATAATATATTATGATTAAATAATTAGTAATCGACGTGAAAAAAGAGCCTTCTTTGAAGGCCAAGTTTCAATAAAAAATTTTGACTTTGACAATCAATTACAGACTCATATATATGCTTATAAATATTGTTCTAATTGTAGTCCAAAACATGTGTACCTATAGGGTTGCCAGGCGTCCGGATAAAGCCGGACATAGGTAGGCTTTTTGATTGCGTCTCCGGCCAAAATAAACGGTGTCCGGCCTGTCCGGCTTTTGTTAGGCTTTTTACATTTCGCAAACGAGCGAGCGCCGAGCGTAGCCGAGCGCAGACGTACAGAAAGGAAACTCCCTGCCCCTCCCGCTATATGGCACCCCCCGCACTTCTCGCCCGTTCGTGTGTGTATTGGGACGTTACTGACGTGTTCACGGATACAGTTTCATTTGTAGTAGTAGGTATATTTGACGCCCAGTTTCTATGAAACGCCCGCCCTGTGCCTCTGTAGGAAATATCGCTTGACTCTTTTTATTATTCCTATAATCGCCGCTAGACGCACTGAGATGGAACAAAATATATGCAAAGCACACTTCACTGACCATGCTTTCATTGTTACTAAATGTTGTGAAATTCGTATTTTCTCAATAGATGGCGTGAAATCAAAGTATTAAATTAATTCCAATGTCGCCATCTATTGTCATTTTGTGGTTACTAATTGGCAGATGCATTAGTTGAGACCCTATGATATCACTTTCTTCTTATCAAGTGTGTTGTTACTAACACTAGTGTCAGATTTTATTCAAGTCGCCTAAAGGCATCTGACATGACTTTTACGACTACCGCCATCTGGTGGCAGTAGCCGTATACACACTAGTAAACTTAACAGCCAAAGTGCAGGTTTCCTCACGATGTTTTCCTTCACTGGAAGCAGGGGGTGGTCTATGAGAAAACTACCATTCATGTGTCAGAAAGGAGTGTTTTGTTTTCAGGGTTCATGTATGTAAGTGTCTTTATTCCACCATAAGTGCTGAACGCCTTAACAGATTTTGATGTGAGAGGTATTGTTAGATTCCTTGCATTCCTCCGAGTGACATAGGCTATGTAAGTTGTCAGTCGTGTTTTATATTTTTAAATAATTAGCCTGTTTATTTATTTGTTTCAGGTCGTGTGGGATGTCAAGCTGGCAGACAGAGAGTCTGACCCGTACCAACAGCTTAGCTATGAGGCCATTAGAGCAGTAAGTTAAAAAAAATCTTAATATCAAGTTGAAAAATGCTAATTTGATTAAATCTAATGTGAGAAATAGTCATAATAATTTTCCGGCTAACAAGACACGTGAGTATCCGTATTAAAAATCATTATTTTGAAAAATGCTGATTACTTCAAAACCGCTGAACCAGATTCAATGATTCATGGCTGAGAACATTTTCGGTATAGTTTCGCGTTTGTGTATTTTTTCTTTGGTATAGTCACTTTAAAAAATAAAAAATCAAAATCGGTGCATCCGTTTGGGAGCTACAATATACAGATACACTCTTTTTGCGCCGGGAGTAAAAAAGTTCACTTTGTTGTTCAAAGTACAGCAAAGTTGAATCTGTCTTGCTACACAAAACTACTTTGCTTGTACAGCAAAGTTAAAACTACATATTTACAAAGATAAAACTATATAGGTATTTACATACATACATATATAGAATCACGTCTTTATCCCTTACGGGGTAGACAGAGCCGAGAGTCGTGAGACTCGAAGGCCACGCTTAGCTCAATAGTGTTTACACATATTAACAGTTTTAATAATAAGATAATTATTGTGATAGTCGTTAGTGTGAACAGACTTATAGCGAAGAGTCTTGATCGTCATCTAAAAGTCCATTTATTCATAACCAGTTTTCGCCCGCGGCTTCGCCCGCGTGAATTTCCCACGGGAACAGTGCTTTTTCCCGGAATGAAAGGTACCCTATGTCCTTCTCCGTACTTCCAGCTGTGTGTATGCCAAATTTCAGGAAGATTTTAGGAAGATTGGTTCAGTAGATAAAGCGTGAAGAGGTAACAAACAAACAAACCAACAAACAAACAAACTCACTTTCACATTTATAATATTATTAAGGACTAGCTTTTGCCCGCGGCTTCGCCCGCGTGAATTTCCCACGGGAACTGTGCTTTTTCCCGGGAAGAAAGGTACCCTATGTCCTTCTCCGTACTTCCAGCTATGTGTATGCGAAATTTCAGGAAGATTGGTTCAGTAGATAAAGCGTGAAGAGGTAACAATCAAACCAACAAACAAACAAACTCACTTTCACATTTATAATATTAGTTAGGACTAGCTTTTGCCCGCGGCTTCGCCCGCGTGAATTTCCCACGGAAACTGTGCTCTTTCCCGGGAAGAAAGGTACCCTATGTCCTTCTCCGTACTTCCAGCTATGTGTACCTATGCGAAATTTTGATAAGATTGGTTGAGTAGATAAAGCGAGAAGAGGTAACAAGCAAACAAACAAACTCACTTTTGCATTTATAATATTAGTTAGGATTGTCCTATTTTGTAAACAATTTTCACAATAATTTTTGTTGAATTTTGTTGAAAATAAATCAAATATTAGTTCAAACCTAAACATTCTAAAGTAAAACATTTATTAACCACGAAAGTAATTTCCTAAAAAGTCTACATTAATTTATATTGTTGTAAAATCATAAAAAGACATGGTAAGATTATTTACATAACAGGACATTTGTGAATAAATGGACTTTAGAGAGACTCTCGCTCAGCAGTTGGGTCAAGAGTCAGATCCTGAAGGTGGTACTCTTTAAACTACTTGTGTAAAAGTGCTATCGACATAAATTAGGTCTCATTTAAAAGCTAATCACGTAGATAAAACGAGCCTACGTCTTTTTAAAAGGCCGACAACACTCTTGTGATACCCCTGGTGTTGCAGTGGAGTTTGTTGCGCCGCCTCTTCTCCACTTGCGCTTTGGAGGCGGTGGTAAACTTAGCTTTAAGTAATTTTATGACGTCAACTAACTAAAAAAACAAGAATGTGACGATTTATAAGTGCTATTTTTAAGCCTATATAAATAAAAATAATTGACTTTGCCTATATAAATTGTGCAGAGCAACTACGCTCTGCTGCCAGAAAATGTGGCAGAGAGAATCCGGACAAACGAAGCGGCGGGAAGAATTCTGTACCGGAACTTCACTGGGAAAAAACCACCGGTAAAAATAAGTACCGGGAAAAAATCTCCACGCGGCACCACGTTTGCCCGACTAAAACCTAACTAACTTAACGCAGTCTGCTACCACCGTAGCTTATGAAGGGAGCTACAGGGCCCTATATGATAACCTAACCTATAAATTAATTACAATTAAAAACCACTTACCAAGCTAAATCTTCTTTCTCTTCGGATCCAAACTTGAGTGTCTTCGGGAAGGGGGAATTCCTAATCACCCTACCTAACCCATGAGATCTCAATTCCCCAGAACAAATAAATAGATTTCTTCCCGAAATCGGCTCGGCAACAGATAGATGTGAGCGAGCAGCCACGCGTCACATCCCACAGGAGAAAGTCACAATGACGGGTACACAAACACAAAGTTCAATAGTTATTTAACAAACAGGAAATTCACAAATACAACTCAAGCTAATTAGCAATCAAAGAACGCGGGACCTCTCGCGTATTAAAATCAAACCGATATCGCATGGGACAATGGCGACCGTCCACGACCCATCTTACACGCGAGCAATGTGAGAACCCCAAAACGCCTGGCGGCGATAACAGGAAACGCCTGCGTTTAGTTTTACCCAATATATTACAAACATCCCCCCGTCCCGGTCTGAGAAGCAGACCGCTAGCTTAGTCTACGGGAAGGCGGGCGAGAGAGGTCACACCTCTCCTTAAAATCGAACCGTCGACCAACACCTCAGCCACACGCGGAGTGCCATCTCCGCCAAGAATCAAACGTAATATGCGAGCTCGTCGCCAAAGCAATGAGGGCAAATTTGCCTCTTTTAACAATACTAAATCACCCTCCCTGGGAGGCTCAGTCCTGTCTGTCCACTTCACTCTTTGCTGCAGCAAATGCAAATATTCAAGCGACCAGCGACGCCAAAAGTCCTGGCTCATTTGCTGCAACATTTGAAAACGCGACAACCGATATACGCGTTCGTCCTTCCACGGGTATTCGGGCAGGGCATTCAAAGGCCCTCCCACCAAAAAATGACCAGGGGTGAGAGCTTCCAAGTCATTTGGATCTGGAGATAGCGGACAGAGAGGACGAGAGTTGAGGACCGCCTCAACTTTACAAAACACTGTGGCCAGCTCTTCAAAAGTTAGAGCCGTTTCTCCGATAATGCGGCGGAGGTGGGTCTTTGCGGATTTCACAGCCGCTTCAAAAATCCCTCCCCAATGGGGGCAACTTTGGGGACTAAACTTCCAGGTTATTCCCCTTTGGGCAGCAATTTGACTTAAACTAGTACAATTTTTATCAATAAACACAGAAACATCCTTAAGATAATTTACAGTTCCCTTATAGTTTGTGCCATTATCAGACCTAATAAGGGAAGGTAGACCTCGACGCGAAACAAAGCGATCCAACGCGGCGACGAAGGCCTCCGTAGTCAGAGCCGATACCACCTCCAAATGGACAGCCTTGGTGGCCAAACAAACAAATACACACAAATAGCCCTTTACAATACGGGCATTACGAAAGGGAGAAGCCTTGATCGAAAAGGGGCCGGCAAAATCGGTTCCAACGCCGTCAAACGGCCTCGAAGGTCGGATTCGATCAGCGGGCAAATCACCCATCTGTGGTTGCATCGTGGATGCCTTCAACCTATAACATGCAATACATCGAAACAGAACACTACGGATTGCTCTTCGGGCAGACAAAATCCAAAATTCGCGTTGCAAAATAGCCAGCAAAGCATGGCACCCAGCATGGGCGTTACGAATGTGTCGATCAGACACCAAAAGCTGCACCAAGGGTCCGCCCTTGGGCAACAACAGAGGATGGCGAGTCTCATATGGAAGATCCGCCTTCCGGAGCCTGCCTCCAACCCGAAGAAGCCCATCCGAGTCGATGTACGGGTTCAAACGAGCGACCGCGCCCTTCAACTTAGCGCGTCCGTCGCGCAAAATACGAAGCTCTGACTCAAACCGTCCGGTCTGCACGACACGGACCCAATGCAACAATGCGCTCCGGCGCTCTTCTGCACCTGCAATCGGCTCCAACCGCTTTGCCTGTGGGTTTCTACAATTATGTATGAAACGCTTAATCCAACTGGTAACACCCAGAAGCTTATCCAAACTGCTATACCGAGCAAGTAGCCAATCCGGCTCCGACGTCGTCTCAGCGACTACAGCATGTACACGGAGCCCAGTCAAACTCAAAGAAGTAACATCTGTCTGACAGACAGGCCAAGAAGTTTCTGATCCCATCAGCCACTCTGGACCCCACCAGAGCGGGTGTGACACCAATTCTGGTGCCGTACAACCTCGGGAGGCACAGTCCGCTGGGTTAAGCTCTCCCGGCACATGTCTCCATGTTATATCAATTCCGATATTCTGGATTTGGGAAACCCGATTTCCCACAAAAACCTCCAAGGTATGTGGGGCCGCGCGCAACCATGCAAGCGCGACCTGGCTATCCGACCAGGCGAAGATGTCCCGTATCTCGACCGTGGCCGCCAGCTCACATGCAACGTGATGCAACAATTTAGAGAGAAGGTGAGCTCCACTCAACTCAAGCTTGGGAATAGTCAGCCTAGTCCTGATGGGGGCGACCTTGCTCTTCCCTAACAAAAGCGAGACATTGACCCGGCCATCGGCGTCAACTGTCCGCATATAGACTGACGCGGCGTAGCCTCGCTCCGACGCGTCACAAAAGCCATGCAGGCTGGCTCGATATTTCCCGGGGGCAATATTCGACGAGGCAAGGCAATCCGATTGACTTCCTTAATCGATGAAAACAACTCGAGCCAATCATCCAATGGAGGACCAAACAGCGGCTCGTCCCACGAGACGCCCAAAGTCCAAAGTCTCTGAAGAAGACACTTTGCAGAGAATATCACTGGACTGATCCAACCGCTTGGATCGAACATACGGGCTATTACGGACAACACCGTTCTCTTAGTCCAGACCTTTGGTATTTCCAAGTCCACTTGGAATGTAAAAATATCGGTTAGCGGCTGGTACTGCATGCCCAGCACCGCTATCCTGTTGGGATCATCCACATCCTCAAACAGGTGAGGGTTCTGTTGGTGATCCTCCGGGATCCCTTCTAGAACTTTAGGCTCATTAGACAACCACTTACGTAGCTCGTAGCCACCTGTCTTCAATATTTCAATCAATTCATCCCGCAGTAGGAGGGCCTCCTCAATACTTTGGGCTCCGGTGCACACGTCATCAACATACAAATCACGTGACAGCACGGAAGCCCCACGGGGAAAGCGGATCCGTTCCCGCTCTGCCAATTCAAGCAATGATCTGATGGCGATATAGGGACTAGATTTCAAACCATACGTGTTTGTGTTGAGTTCATACACCGTCACAGGATCCTCAGGGCGCTCACGCCAGAGTATCAACTGGAATCGCCTGTCCTCAGGATGTATGACTGTCTGGCGGAACATCATCCGGATGTCCGCGCCAAAAACCACTTGATGTCTTCTAAAGTTCAAGATGATGTCAATTATGTCCCTATGCAATTTGGGACCCGAATGCAAACACAGATTCAACGAAACTCCGTTCGAAGTGGGTGCGGACCCATCAAAGACAGTCCGCAACTTGCCCGTTGAGGCCTTCACCACCGCGTGGTGGGGCAAAAAATAATGCTCAGTTGAGCTCCAATCAACTCGAGCCGGAGACATGTGACCCAAATCCTCGTACTCGCGCATAAATTCAATATATTTATCGCGAAGTACGTGGTCACGCTGCATACGTCGCTCCATGGACAGCAGTCGTTTCTCCGCAAGCGCCCTACTTTGCCCTAGGCTAGGACGAGAGGCAACAAAAGGTAACCTAGTTACAAACCGACCGGAGGGCAACCTCTCCGTGGTCGATCGAAAAAGGGCTTCGCACTCAGCGTGTTCCGGATCCATCCTGGAACTCATAGGTGGCTCCTCCACCTCCCAAAACCTTTGCATGGTCTTGGCCAAGGACGCAGATGCGACGACCGGTGGCTCCTCCACGGTGCTATTATCAAACACAGGGCCCATCAGGGCGAAACCAAAGATAGTAGACACTGCCATCAGTGAAGACGAACCCAGAGCCTTCTGTGTACCCAACAAAATCCAACCCAATACGTCCGAGCCCAGGAGCAAGTCCACTGGGCCGGGATGAAAGACAAAGGGGTCGGCCAAATCCAGACCCGAAACCAAAGACAACACACCCGGCGGTATGTCTGTCGAGGGGTGCCAACCCGCAATGGTATCCATTACCATAGCCGAAGTCGTGATCCTCATTGTGGAGGACTTCAGCGAAGAAAAGGTGACAAGTGTCTGGCCCGTCAGACACTTCACTTGTATGCCACCAACTCCAAGAAGTGGCACAGGCGAGTCTTCCACGACTAAACCTAACTGGCGTGTCACTCGAGTGGTAACCAAACTGCTTTGAGCCCCTGAGTCCAACAGAGCTCTCAAATTAATGGCTTCCCCCCCACGACCCCATACGCGGACCACCGCGGTAGGGAGCAGAACCGTCCGCGGCTCTGTCCCAGCAAGGGAGCAAGCTAGTTACGGGCTCCCCACTCTCTCCAAACCAGGGGGGCGCCACTGACCCGGATAATATGTCGGGCGAGTGCACATCCCCATCTGAGGGGGCATAACCCGCGGCCCGGCCATACCTATGGTACGGCGGGTGGTACTCCAGCCGTGGGTACTCGTGCAGCGGTGGAGAAAACCGCTGCGGCTGCATGTGTTGGGCATTGGTAACCCGCGTGGAGGGGGTGTCCCCACTCTCCCGTCCGATCTAGGGCCCCCGCCCATGGGGGCCCTATCCGGGGCCTGGCCAGCTACATACTGGCCATGACCTTGGGGCGCGTGGTCCCGGTCCGCCAAGACCCGCGCAGGTACGCGACCCCCTCCCGAGGGGGTGCGACGAGCGAAGCCGCGTCCTCCGTCCGGTGGTGGAGGGCTTCGCGCAGGAGCGCCCCCGCCCATAGGGGACCCCTGCCTCAACATCCGGGTGCCATCCCCGTTGCGGTTCATGCAAAGCATCGCGTGGTGCCGCCCACGGCATGCACTGCATGGTATGGCACTGGGACAGTCACGTGCATAGTGACCGCCCAAACAATAAAAGCAAAGTTCATGCCGCTTTGCCATGCGGCGCCGATCTTGTACTGGCAGTCCCTGCCAGTCCCTGCATTGCAGCAGGCTGTGGCCCATCCGACCACATTGCAGGCAGTCCGCGTCCCTCGCGACTGCTGCCGTGTGTGCAACCCGCGCACCAGCTCCACGCGGTGGCGGTTGCCGTCCCTGTTGGGGCCTCCCTCGCCATGAGGGTTCCAAGGGCCTACGTTCAGGCGCTCTGGATGGCGCTGAGTCCGTCATGGTATTCTCAGCAGCCCGTGCCTCAAACTCCAAAAACTTCACCAAGTCAGTGAATGTTGGTAGGGTGGTGCTATCCCGTTCCGCATTCTCGCGCTCAAATCGCGAGCGGATGTCATTGGGTAATTTGCCCAATACAATGTGCACCAGCAAAAAGGACCATTGGTCCACCGGCAGCCCCAGTGTGCGGAGCGCGTTACAGGCCACTGTAACGGGCGTGAGCAACTGCAGGCGCAACTGTGCCCTGTTGGCCACCTTGGGCAGGGCCATCAACTGTGCGGCGTGCGCATCCGCTAACAAACGTAAATTTTGGTAGCGGGAGTTCAATAACTCCCAAGCCGTATCGTACTGGTCGTCCTCCACCCGGAGGTGCTGGATGAGCGACCGCGCTTCACCCTCAAGAGTGGAGAGGGAGGTAGGCCATCTTCTGGGCCTTCGACAAATCCTGTCGTGCTACGACCAGGGACTCAAACATATTTTTATATGCCACCCACTCCTCCATCCTACCCCAAAGTGGGACAGCTGAAGGGTGGGGAGCCGACCAGTAACCGCTGGTCCTTCCTGTCTAACAGGTGTGCGAGGGGCTGGTCCGCCAGCCTGTCTCGCCCTTATTGCGGCCGCCGCCTCCACGATGTCATCGTGCAGACTCAGGATCTGGTCCAGGTCCGCCACGTGACCTGCGTAGACCTCCGGGGTAAGGTCGGCTTCGGTAAGCGCCGCCATGGCCGCTTCCGCGTTGTTCAATCGTGAGCGGAGCTGATCCGCTCTTTCCAGTATAGCGGCCTCCCTGTCCTTCCGGGACAGGAGTCCACCGGCCGTCACAAACCATCTCAATTCGTTGGCGAGTGTCGCCCTAGCATTGGAGGCCCTCGCCATCGCGTCAAGTCACAAACAAACAAACAAATAAGAAAAGATAAAAAAGGTAAATAAAGAACAAGATCAAGCAACAACACGAAAAACCGCGGTAGGTATGAGAATGGCACAAACCCGGAACGCACGGTACAAACCGCAAACAAATACAAAAAGGTTACAAATATTCTTATACAAACAAACTAAGAAAAATCTAATAATTTTTACAAACAATTAATTATTTTTTACAAACGAACAAATAGAGGGTAGATAAACTACGCTCTGCTACCAGAAAATGTGCAGAGCAACTACGCTCTGCTGCCAGAAAATGTGGCAGAGAGAATCCGGACAAACGAAGCGGCGGGAAGAATTCTGTACCGGAACTTCACCGGGAAAAAACCACCGGTAAAAATAAGTACCGGGAAAAAATCTCCACGCGGCACCACGTTTGCCCGACTAAAACCTAACTAACTTAACGCAGTCTGCTACCACCGTAGCTTATGAAGGGAGCTACAGGGCCCTATATGATAACCTAACCTATAAATTAATTACAATTAAAAACCACTTACCAAGCTAAATCTTCTTTCTCTTCGGATCCAAACTTGAGTGTCTTCGGGAAGGGGGAATTCCTAATCACCCTACCTAACCCATGAGATCTCAATTCCCCAGAACAAATAAATAGATTTCTTCCCGAAATCGGCTCGGCAACAGATAGATGTGAGCGAGCAGCCACGCGTCACATCTCACAGGAAAAAGTCACAATAACAGAGTACACAAACACAAAGTTCAATAGTTATTTAACAAACAGGAAATTCACAAATACAACTCAAGCTAATTAGCAATCAAAGAACGCGGGACCTCTCGCGTATTAAAAATCAAACCGATATCGCATGGGACAATGGCGACCGTCCACGACCCATCTTACACGCGAGCAATGTGAGAACCCCAAAACGCCTGGCGGCGATAACAGGAAACGCCTGCGTTTAGTTTTACCCAATATATTACAAACATAAATAAAAATAATTGACTTTGACTTTGTCGCATGAGCAGCGGTGATTACTTTTATTTTTATTTATTTATTCATTCCTAAACAATATAGTGTTACGGGCTACTGGTCCGTGGATTTGGATAAAAACACCTGATGACACTGAAGAGACTTTATTCAGTTCACCACAAGAGTTTCCACACAACGATGTCCAAATTGTCCAAACACTATGATCAGAGTCCAGTAATTAAACGCCAAAGTCGTCACTTATTATTTCGCACTTGTATCACTTCGATCTTTCTCTTAGCTCGTCTAAAGATGAACTGTCCTCGGCGCTGAACAACCACGCTTATATAGGCGGATAATTTCGCTCTACTAACTTCTCGAACATTCGCGGCCAAACTGTATCGAACGATCGAGTATATTGCTATCCCGCTCTCACACATGGCTGTCCTTTTCCTTTAGGTTGCAAGCGACTATAAACCTTATCCGTTCGGTACGTAAGGCTCATTATTGCTTGCACCGCCGTTCATTTCTAGAACCTAAGAGGGTTCACGAAGCGTAAGACTAGAACATTCCAGTTTGCGTACTTTTCTAGACGGCGTCCGTGCGTTTTCGTAACACTGCCCCCTTCTTAGAGATGCTCGTCCCGAGCATCATCATTACTACCGTGATATTTCGCCAGACGGTCGATGTGGACAATTTTCATTGCTCCTCTCGGCTGTCGTTGGATCCTGTAAGTCACATCATTCCAGTCGTGTGATCACCTTGTACGGGCCCTCCCATTTAGTCTGTAGCTTCGGTGATTTCCCTTTTCGGCGAGTAGGGTTATGCAGCCATACTAAACTGCCTTCCTCGAAACCACCTGTATTAGTTCTTCTGTCGTATCTGGTTTTCATGTTCTCGCTTGACTGCAATCCGTTTTCTCTGACTAAATCATGGATGTTCCGCATCCTCTCCCGTAGATCAGAGACGTAACCTTGCACAGTTTGAGATTCCTCAGGTGGCCCTCCAGTTAGTAAGTCTACTGGCAACCGAAGTTCTCGACCATAATTCACGAAAGCCGGAGTCGCTTTTGTACTCTCGTGTTCCGCTGTTCTATACGAGAGGAGAAACAGTGGAATGTACTTGTCCCAGTCTTTCTGGTGATTGTCCACTATTTTTGCCAAATGCCTCTCCAATGTCTGGTTAAATCGTTCCACCATACCGTCAGATTGAGGATGGTATGCAGTCGTTCGTGTTTTGTGCATTCCCAAGAGCTTGCATACCTCTTGAAATACTTGGGACTCAAAGTTTCTTCCTTGATCTGAATGGATTTCCAGAGGCACGCCATAACGACAAATAACTTCTTCAACAATCTTGGTAGCGACGGTTATAGCTTCCTGATTGGGTACGGCGAACACTTCAGGCCATTTGGTAAAATAATCCATGACAACCATAAAGTACTTATTCCCCGACTCAGTCACAGGGAATGGCCCAGCTACATCCACTGCAATGCGTTCCCAAGGCGCACCAACGTTATACAGCCTCAAGTTTCCTCGACTCCGTGTTTGTGGACCTTTCACTGAAGCGCATGTAGTGCATTTACGGCACCAATCCTGCACATCCTCACGACAGTGGAGCCAATAAAACCTCTCTCGTACTTTTGTTAGTGTCCTCTTGACGCCTAGATGACCTCCCGAAATACCATCGTGCACCATGCGTAGAACCTCCGGAACTTTGGATCTTGGCACAACTACTTGTAGGTGGAACTCTCTACCGTTAGTCTTTTCCCATTTCCGGTAAAGTATGCCATTTTGTAAGATAAAGCTGTCCCATTGCGCCCAGTATGCCTTTGTTATAGCGCTCGTAGGTGCCACATCGCTCCACGTTGGTTTGACGTCCCCTTGTTTCTTCCACATAATGATGTATCGGAGGTCCTTATCATTTTCTTGAGCTTTCCTCATTGCGTCGTCTTCCCAAGATTCCAAAGGAGTTGCCCGAGTAAGTTTCAGGAGTTAGTTCTTTCGACTCTTGTCTGATGCAGTGCTTACAGTCCTCTGGACATGGTCTCCTGGAAAGAGCGTCCGCGTTTCCATGGGCCTTTCCGCTACGGTGTTCGGTATGGAAGTCATACTCCTGCAATTGTTCAATCCAACGTGCTACTTGACCTTCAGGGTTTTTAAACTGCAATAACCATTTTAATGCTGCGTGATCGGTACGCAGTAAGAACTTTCTGCCGATGAGGTATTTGTTGAAATGTTGCAGGGTCTTCACTACAGCCAAAAAGTTCTCTCCTCGTAACGCAGTAGTTTCTTTCAGGCCTCGATAACGACTTGCTGAAGTAAGCAATAACGACCTCCCTGTCTCCCTGTTTTTGAGACAGAACTCCTCCGATTGCCGTATTACTTGCATCAGTATCGACGATGAATTGGCCCTCTGGCTGTGGGTATCCCAAAATAGGTGTCTCACATAGATGTTCTTTCAACTTTTCGAAGGAATCCTCGCTGGTCTCGTCCCAACAGAATGCTCTTTTATTCTCGGTCAGACGATGTAAGGGTTTGGCAATCTCCGAAAATCCTTTCACAAACCGCCTGTAATAAGAGCAAAGGCCGAGAAAAGCGCGTACTTCTGTTTTATCTTTAGGAGTGGGCCACTTTTTAACGGCTTCTACCTTCTCTGGATCAGTCTGGATGCCTTCACTGGTAATAACGTGGCCGAGGTAGCTCACTTTGTTCCTGAATAAATGACACTTCTTCGGATTTAATTTCAGCTTGGCTCCATGTATCTTGGCAAAGACTTGCTCCAGGTTTCTCAAGTGATCCTCAAAATCACGGCCAACGATGATGACGTCATCCAGGTACACCAGGCAGGCTTCTCCAACCAAGCCTGCTAGGACACATTCCATCAGTCGTTCGAAAGTGGCTGGTGCGTTACATAATCCGAAGGGCATGACGTTGAACTGCCATAAACCTTTGCCTGTTGAGAACGCTGTCTTCTCTTTATCCTTCGGGTGAATTTCCACCTGCCAATAACCAGATTTTAAGTCCAAGGTTGAGAACCACTTCATGCCACTCAGAGTATCCAATGTGTCATCGATTCGAGGCAATGGATAACTGTCCTTCTTGGTGATGTCATTGAGCCGTCTGTAGTCTACACAGAATCGCGTACTACCATCCTTCTTCTTTACCAGCACAACAGGTGAACACCATGGACTCGAGGATGGTTCAATTATCTTATTTCTTTCCATTTCCTTCAACAGATCTTTTGACCTCTTTTTCTTTTGCTATTGGTATTCGCCTTGCTCGTTGTCGAATGGGTCTTTCATTTCCGGTGTCAATTCTGTGTTGTACCAAAGATGTTCTTCCAATGTCTCCTTCCTGGTTGGTGAAGATATTTGCAAAGCGTAGTAAAACTCCTTTGCTTTAAGGCTCTGGGAGTAAGTCAAGTTGCTTTTGCAGTCATCAAGAAGCTGTTTGACCGTAGCATTCTTTCTGTCTTTTATTCCGTCTAAGCTTGGTACTGAACTGCATCTCTTCATCCAAAGGACTTCTTCGCATCTTCCTATGACATCACCTTGGCTTAAGTTAACCTCATGGTCATCCAGATTCACCACTTTGACAACAGCTGTATCTTTACCTCTAACTAAAGTTCTGGCGGTCATGAGTTTCCGGGTCGTTGTCTTAGAAGGTACTTCTTCAATTAGTACACATCTACTCGACTTGTTATTTCGGTTAGATGGCAATTTTACCAATACTTGAGCCTCCGTGCGTCCAGGTATGATGATGTTTCTTAGGCAGGTAACTTTGCCGTGGACCCCTCCAAGTATGAATATTTCTTCTTCACCGCACTTAAAAATTCCATCAGCAACATCTATTCTGCAGTGGTTTTTCTTCATGAAATCCAGTCCTAATATGCAGTCATCAACTATGTCAGCTACAATGACGTCATGATGGTATGCCGCTTCTCCCATGTACATCGTAACTGTCATCTCTCCAAAGACGGGTATTGGCTGACCGGAGGCGGAAAGAAGCCGGCAAGTGACTTTTCTCTTGCTTCTCATCTCGGACTTCACTATATCCGGTCGAACTATTGTTCTAGAGGCTCCTGTGTCGATCGTTATTTTACAGTCATTACCATTTATTTTACCAGCTATCGCAATGCTTTTCCCATTGCATGCCTGTGAGATGATGGTTGTTGGGGCTTCTTTCGCGCCGCCAGCCAGTACTCGCCCCTTAGTTCTGGCCGTTACTCGTTTCCCTGATTCATAGTCGACGAAGATTCACGATTCCTCGTCAGCTCCTCAACCAGGTCCTCAAGTTTCTTCTTTGTAGCTGCACATGAATCCTTCTGTGGACAATGGAACTGCATGTGCCCTCGCTCTCCACACTTATAACACATGACCCCAGAGCCCTTTTTACGTGGAGCCTTTACCTCGTTGACTTCCTCCGTCACTTCTCGCACTTTGTGGACCTGTCGTAAGTCGTGCCTAACAGCTTCGACTTCCAGTGCGTGGGCCAGTGCTTCCTTCAGAGTAGCGTGATGGCGAAGCCTTACGGCAGCTCTTACTTCCAGGTCCTTGATGCCGTCTACGAAGGCTTGCACAGTGTTGGTTACCACCATATTTACCTCTGCTGATGGGTACGCTTTTCTGACAAGCTTCTCTATCTCTAAAGCCCATTGCTGGAGTCCTTCTCCCGAGCGCTGGACTCTGTCGCGCAGTTGAGCTCTGAACACATGTTCCAGGTGCCTCTCTCCGTATCGGGATTCAAGAGCCTCCAAAAGATCTTTAAATCCAGCGTTTGGTAGCACCTCCAGAACGTCCACAGCTTTTCCTCGGAGTGAGCCTGTGAGGGCGGTTAGGCACTGGTCGTCTGTCCACCCATTGGCAGTGGCGATCGTCTGGAACTGTTGCCGGTATGCAGCCCAGGATGAGGTGCCATCATACGGAGGCAACTTCACATTGGGTCCACGGACTGCACCTACAGAACCGCATGGTGCGACTGATACTCCAGTAGTTTCCAGACGGACAACCTTTTTCTCTAACTCTGTAAACCCGATCTTTATGTTGTCCACGTCATTCCCAAGGCTGGTGACCCTTTCGTCCATTAAATCTACATCCTTCCGTAATTCGGTTACCACACCGCTAACCTCGCATACTGCCGACAACACTTTTTGTTCCAGCTCCTTTTGTGTAGCGAGTTGTAGGTCTTGTACACTTTGTACAGCAGTAAACTTTTGATTCAAAAGTGCCTCCTGTGCTTTAAATTGTTGCTCTTGAGCCGTAAATTTACTCTCTAGCATCTTTATCAGGCCCGTTAAATCAAAAGTGGGCGGGGCCACAGGGGGGTGGCCTGGTCCGTAGATCCAGTGGGGGAAGCTTCAGCAGCACGCTGCGCCCGTGTCTTGACACCCTCGCTGGTGACGTCGTTGTCCCTCGGAGTCAATGGCATTTTCCAAATTCCGCTTCTGACACCAAATGTTACGGGCTACTGGTCCGTGGATTTGGATAAAAACACCTGATGACACTGAAGAGACTTTATTCAGTTCACCACAAGAGTTTCCACACAACGATGTCCAAATTGTCCAAACACTATGATCAGAGTCCAGTAATTAAACGCCAAAGTCGTCACTTATTATTTCGCACTTGTATCACTTCGATCTTTCTCTTAGCTCGTCTAAAGATGAACTGTCCTCGGCGCTGAACAACCACGCTTATATAGGCGGATAATTTCGCTCTACTAACTTCTCGAACATTCGCGGCCAAACTGTATCGAACGATCGAGTATATTGCTATCCCGCTCTCACACATGGCTGTCCTTTTCCTTTAGGTTGCAAGCGACTATAAACCTTATCCGTTCGGTACGTAAGGCTCATTATTGCTTGCACCGCCGATCATTTCTAGAACCTAAGAGGGTTCACGAAGCGTAAGGCTAGAACATTCCAGTTTGCGTACTTTTCTAGACGGCGTCCGTGCGTTTTCGTAACAATACATTGTGTCAGAAACATTAAAAAAACTATACATAAATTATCAATAAATACAACAAACAAATATTATTATTATTATTTTTGTTGTTTTTCCAATTGGAATTCTCAGGACTAGCCTGGTAAATTTGGAGAAAAGCACGGGCTTTTTGAGCCAAGTGCTAACCCACATATATTTATTTTTACGATGACGAGATCAATGAATTTTCTGAATCTAACTGTAAAAATTTTCTTACTATACGACAGGTATTTAAAATTGCTGCTTTCTGTAAGGTCATATAAGTAAATTTAGGTAGACATAATTGATTTAATCTGTTGAAAATATCTGATGGTATAACTCCAGTGGTGGAGATAACAATAGGGACTATTGAGACTGAATTAATCTTCCACATTCTTTTTGATTTCTTCCTGCAACTCGGTATATTTCCTAATTTTTTCTTCTATTGTTGACTGTATGTTGTGTGTATTGGGAACTGCGATATCTATAATATATGCATGCTTATTGTGTTTATCTAAAAGTGTGATGTCGGGCCTGTTGTTATGAATTGTGTGATCTGTAAGAATGGTTCGATCATAATAGAGCTTGTGAGAATGATTTTCTAAAACAGATTGGGGGATGTATTTATAATATGGAGTAGAAGTGTCATTTAATAGGTTATGTTTTATTGCGAGCTTCTGGTGTATGATATTTGCTAGTTGATTATGTCTGTGTGATATTATTATTATTATTATACATTACAATCCAAATTCTAAATATCAATAATATGCATAAGTAAGTACATTAATTAAAATTCAATGAAAATCATTTCTATCAAAAATCGTCTATAGAGTAGCAACACTTTTCCAATAATAAATCACGCAACTTGGCCTTGAATAAATGATGACTACGAATGGTTTTCAGCTCTGACGGTAACCTGTTAAATAGCTTTATAGCCTGGTATTGAGAACCATGGTGCATTATGTTTAATCTAGGCTGTATGTGATTCGGGAAATCTTTTCTTCTTGTTCTTTCTCGTCTTAATCTTTCTTCATCTGACTCAAGGGAAGGCATTTTTTTAAAGAAGTCTGTGAGGATTACCCGGACATACAAACTTGGTACCGTTAAAATGGAGTACTTTTTAAAGTAGTCCTTACAAGATTCCCTTCAGGGACTTACCATCAGGTGACCCGCTTGCTCGTTTGCCGCCCTATGTTATAAAAAAAAAAAAAAACATTTGTATCGTTTCAGATTGATTCAGCGTTCTCCATGACGCCATTCTCTGATGACTTCGTGAGTGGGTCAGTCAACTCGATCCATCGCGGCGACGAGAATCACCAAGAGGTGTTCGTCAACTACACTATTTTGGTAAGCATGACCGACGTAATCCTAATCCTAACTAATATTATAAATGCGAAAGTGAGTTTGTTTGTTGGTTTGTTTATTTGTTTGTTACCTCTTCACGCTTTATCTACTGTACCAATCTTCCTGAAATTTCGCATACACATAGCTGGAAGTACGGAGAAGGACATAGGGTACCTTTCATCCGGGAAAAAGCACTGTTCCCGTGGGAAATTCACGCGGACGAAGCCGCGGGCGAAAGCTTGTCAATATATAAAACTAGCTGCGCCCCGGGGCTTCGCTCCCGTGGGAATTTCGGGATAAAAAGTACCCTATGTGCTATTCCCGGTATTTTTCTACCCGTATACCAAATTTAATCGAAATCCGTCAAGTAGATTTTGCGTGATTGAGTAACAAACATCCTCACAAACTCACATCCAAACTTTCGCATTTATAATATTAGTATGATACAATGTTGGCTTTGGTTTTTCCGAACATTGGCATTAGCCACATTGAAACACATTCTATTTTTACTACCCTGTGCCCGCGAACTTCGTTCGCGCGTAATTTTCTATTGTTAATATCTCAGGTTCTAAGCGACACGTATCAATATGAAACCTACGCCAGATTTTAAGTTAGACCTTCAACAATACAACAGTGAAAACCGCATCAAATTTGGTCCAGTAGTTTTTGCGTGATGCGCGTACAAACATACAAACAGAAAGACAGACAAACATTCTAAAAAAATGGTTTTGGCTTCTATTAGCCATATACAAACCCCTAGTTAATTTTCTTAAATATCTCATATGTACAGACACAGAACAGTTACAGCTTTATTATATATATATATATATGTAACCAGTTACAGTTTTATTATGTGTCATATCAACTGATATGATATTGATGATCATCTATACATATAATGAAACAGTAAAAATATTTTGTCTGTACATTTGGTATTTCTGACTGAAATGGATAGAGGAACACTTAAATAGAATAAAAGAAAGCAAAAAATTTTTTTTGGAATTTCTTGTCTGTCTGTCTGTATGTATGTACGCGTTTCACGCAAAAACTACTGGACGGATTTGAATGAAATTTTTTTTGTTGTATAGCTATTAAGCCTGGGCAACATATAGGCTACAATTTATTTTGAAAACTGGAACACCTGATGAAGAACCTTAACAGAACAACTAAACTATAAGAAATATGGAAATGGTGCCTTAACAAAAGTCGTTCAACCTGATGAGCATTTTCTGATGACGTATAAAAATTGAAGATCTGGAACATCTGATGAAGAACTGCAAGAGACCAGCTACACTATAACTTATATGGAAATGGCGCCTTAGCAAAAATCGTTCAACCTGATGAGCATTTTCTGATGACGTATAAAAATTGAAGATCTGATGAAAAGCTCCAAGAGAGATTTTTCATCTAAGTGAAACTCACGCGGGCGAAGCCGCGGGCGACAGCTAGTCTTTTCATAAAACTGTAACTGGTATGTGTCTATACATAGAGGATTTTTAAGAAAACAAACTATGAGGGGTCTTCATGTGGCCAAAAATTTGTCTGTCTTTCTGTCTGTATGTTTGTACGCGCATCACGCAAAAACTACTAGATCAAATTTGATGCGGCTTTCACTGTTGTATTGTTGAAGCTCTAACTTAAAATCTGGCGTAAGTTTCATCTTGATACGCCGCCGCCGCTGATAACCAGAGATATAAACAATAATTATTACGCGCGGACGAAGTCGCGGGCACAGGCTAGTTATATATAAGTATACTAGCTTTCGCCCGCGGCTTCGCCCGCGTGAATTTTCCAC
The DNA here is from genome assembly GCA_018467065.1 of Ephestia elutella. Taxonomy (NCBI): domain Eukaryota; kingdom Metazoa; phylum Arthropoda; class Insecta; order Lepidoptera; family Pyralidae; genus Ephestia; species Ephestia elutella. The sequence continues at coordinate 7,956,466 of CM031565.1, read as the reverse complement.
GGGAACAGTGCTTTTTCCCGGGATGAAAGGTACCCTATGTCCTTCTCCGTACTTCCAGCTATGTTACTTATATTAATTCTGTGGCTATGTGTATGCGAAATTCCAGAAAGATTGGTTTAGTAGATAAAGCCTGAAGAGGTAACAAACAAACAAACTCACTTTCGTATTTATAATATTAGTTAGGATTAGTAAGTAACTCTCTATTGCACCATAAATATGATGATACAATATGTGACTTAACAGCTAATGTCATGTGTGTACACGTTTTAGGGTCACAATCTGGCTCAAAACGTATAAAATATGTACTGAGTGATTTTTTGTAGATTGTGTTCTGTTGTGTATAGGTACCTAAATAAATAAAAATTACAATGGCGGCCAATGTACAATTAGGATAGGTAAGCTTGCTACTTCGTAGATCTCATCTCTGTCTGTCAAGATTGTGGTCAAGAGCAACCCTATCTTTAATAAAAAAAAGGTATATGTAGGTAGGTATATTGATTGATGACGATAATTCCAGCTCCTAGAGACCCCAGAGACCCAGCGGCCGGCGGTCGCGACAGACATACAGAAACACATCCTCGGCGTCATAAGGCGGCGGTCGAACAACGTGGGGACTTCAGCCGTGTTCGTTGACACTCCGGCCGGTAGCGTGCTGCCGCTTAGAGGTGAGAAAGCTGAAACGCGCTATCAAAGTTTTTTCGCGGGAGGATATAAAGGCTGCGATTGTTTGTTAGTGCGGTTGGTCTCAGGCCCTTCAGGCAAATTGAGCAATATACCGCTCTGCCGCTTTGTGAGTAACGCCCAAAGCCGAGGTTCGTTCCCACCTGGGAGCCCTTTGTGCTGTTACTGTTTCGTCTGTATGGCCCTCGAGGCTGTCGCCATATTTCCTCCGGTGAAGCAGTAAAGGTCGACGTAGCGACCAACTGCAAGTAGGCTTCGATAAAAAAAAAAAAAAAAAATTGTGCGGTTGGTGAGTTGGATCGACTCCCACCAGCGTCATAAGGCGGCGGTCGAACAACGTGGGGACTTTAGCTGTGTTCGTCGACACTCCGGCCGGCAGCGTGCTGCCGCTTAGAGGTGAGAAAGCTGAAACGCGCTATCAGAGTTTTTTCGCGGGAGGATATAAGGGCTTCGATTGGTAGTGCGGTTGGTGAGTTGGATCGACTCCCACCAGTGTTATAAAGTGGCGGTCGAACAACGTGGGGACTTCAGCTGTGTTTGTTGACACTCCGGCCGGCAGCGTGCTGCCGCTTAGAGGTAGGTTGAAGGAAGACTCGTGAAGATATATTTGTGGGAGATAGGTTAAATCAAAGGTCAATGAGCTAATAGATAATTTAAATTTACGATATACATTTCTTATATACAAATTGAGATTCTTAAAAATAAGTGGTGCTGTTCGACCAATGGCAGTCGAGATCGCAGGCAGCGCCTGCGCACGCTCACATTGAATAGTACACGTCTCATTCGATCCGCCGACAGTGCGCGCTATTTTTGAAAGTGTGACTCACCAAAAAAGTTTGAGCCGAATGATTTTTCATTCGATATCAATTATTCCGTATTTTTGAATTGTCTATGTCAAATAATGCGTAACGAGTGGTCTAGACCACTAGATATTGTGTCTCACATAGGCCTTTCCTTCTCCTTTCCATCTATATCTATTCCAAGTAATTTGCTGCTTGCTACTCAAGAAACCCTTCATTTATAGGTACAAATAATTTTAATTCGAGGATAACAAACTTAAGAACGCATCTTAATTGGAAAAGAGGTACATACCTACATACATTGCTGCTTCCACTGAGAGTTATAAGCAGTACCGTTTTTTGGCAATCGTAATCTTCCGCTGGGAATTCCCCTTCGCAAATTTAAAGTTTTTATGTTGGTAGCAATGGCTATTGCTTATGTGTGTGTGCGCCGCGGTTGTATTTGTTTATAATAATTGGCCGAACCAAATAAATAAAAAATAAAGAAATTACTTGTACGAGGTTGTATTGCCAAAGTACGAGATTTCCGACCATGTCGGTACGAGGACAAGCTTTTAAGCCTATTTAAATAAAAACATTGTTTTTTATTGCTTTAGACTTTACTCTCTTTGTTAGGTCCTTATGTTTTTGATTTTATGTTACTGACTTAGCATGGTTAATTAAACTAAACTTATGTTGATAACATAATACTTACGTAGGTTATTCAGTACATAATATTTTATTTTATTTTGTTGACAGATGTCGATGAATGCGCCTCATCGGATCTAAACGATTGTCACCAGCTGGCCTTCTGTACTAACACTTGGGGAGGATTCAAGTAAGTTCCGGATTTTTCTATTATTTCTTACTTACAGGGTAATTGTAGTTTTGGGAAGTGATTTTTTTATAGTGTACAATGTGTTATCTTTTTCTAATTGTTCTTTATATTTGTTTTAGGTCTTATTCTTATACTTAGGTTTTATCAATAAATTATAATTACAACGACCTGAGATTAATATTTTTTTGAGAGTCTCTCCTGCGATAAAATCATTCATTTTTTATTTATTTATTTATTAATTTTTGTACACAACAAATAGGTAAGTACATAGATAGGAAATATAAAACATAGTAAAACTAAGTACAAAGGTTCTACTTATTTCTATAGAAATTTCTTCCAGTAGACCCGCGAAAGAAAAAAGGGAAAAAAAGAGGCATTGGCGTGTACTAAAAAGAAAAGAAAATAGCTAATAGAGATAAATAACAGATTAAAACAACATCAGTTTTAGGTCTTATTCTTATACTTACGTTTTATCAATAAAAATATTAATACAATGAATAAATTAATGAAAGTATGAATATTGAGTGAATGAATGAATAAAAAACGATTGAATGAAATGGACGAATGATTGACAAGAGATTAATATTTTTTTGAGAGTCTCTCCTGCGATAAATTCATGCGCGTGCGCGGGCCCCCTCGCACTGCAACGACAGGGGGGAGTGCAGGCAGATATAACAACAACCAACCCCATATTATCACTAAAAATATTATTACAATAAATGACCTGAGATTACTATTATTTGAGTCTCTTCTGCGATAAATTCATTCATTTTCATTCATTCATTCACCGTCAGATGAATGAATGAATGAGCTGAGATTAATATTATTTGAGAGTCTCTCTTGCGATAAACTCATTCATTTTCATTCATTCATTCATTCACCATCAGAAGAATGAATGAATGAGCTGACATTAATATTATTTGCGAGTCTCCTGCGATAAATTCATTCATCCACCGTTAGATGTTCATGCCCGGCCACCACACTGGATCCGCAGCCGCACGGTCGCGCGGGCCGCGAGTGCCGCGCGTGCCCCCCCTCGCACTGCAACGACAGGGGGGAGTGCAGGCAGATATAACAACAACCAACCCCATTTTATCACTAAAAATATTATTAAAATGAATGACCTGAGATTACTATTATTTGAGAGTCTCTCCTGCGATAAATTCATTCATTCACCGTCAGATAATAAAATGAATGAATGAATGAGCTGACATTAATATTATTTGAGAATCTCCTGCGATAAATTCATTAATTTTCATTCATTCTTTCATTCATTCACCGTCAGAGGAATAAAATGAATGAACGAATGAGCTGATATTAATATTATTTAAGAGTCTCCTGCGATAAATTCATTCATTTTCATTCATTCATTCATTCACCGCTAGATGAATGAAATGAATGCATGAGCTGACATTAATATTATTTGAGAGTCTCTCCTTCGATAAATTCATTCATTTTCATTCATTCATTCACCGTCCGATGAATGAATGCGCTGACATTCATAAATTCATTCATTCATTCATCCACCGTTAGATGCTCATGCCCGGCCACCACACTGGACGCGCAGCCGCACGGTCGCGCGGGCCGCGAGTGCCGCGCGTGCCCCCCTCGCACTGCAACGACAGGGGGAGTGCAGATATAGCAACAACCAACTCCGTTTTATCAATAAAAATATTATTACCTACAATGAATGACCTGAGATTACTATTATTTGAGAGTCTCTACTGCGATAAATTCATTCATTTTCATTCATTCATTCACCGCCAGATGAATGAATTGAATGAATGAGTTATCATTAATATTTTTTGAGAGTCTCCTGCGATAAACTCAATAATTTTCATTCATTCATTCACCATCAGATGAATTAATGAATGAGCTGACATTAATATTATTTGAGAGTCTCTCCTGCGATAAACTCATTCATTTTCATTCATTCATTCACCGTTAGATGTTCATGCCCGGCCACCACACTGGATCCGCAGCCGCACGGTCGCGCGGGCCGCGAGTGCCGCGCGTGCCCCCCCTCGCACTGCAACGACAGGGGGGAGTGCAGATATAAAAACAACCAACCCCGTTTTATCACTAAAAATATTATTTAAAATGAATGACCTGAGATTACTATTATTTGAGTCTCTTCTGCGATAAATTCATTCATTTTCATTCATTCATTCACCGTCAGATGAATAAAATGAATGAATGAATGAGCTGATATTAATATTATTTGAGAGTCTCTCCTTCGATAAATTCATTCATTTTCATTCATTCATTCACCGTCAGATGAATGAATGCGCTGACATTGATAAATTCATTCATTCATTCATTCACCGTTAGATGCTCATGCCCGGCCACCACACTGGACGCGCAGCCGCACGGTCGCGCGGGCCGCGAGTGCCGCGCGTGCCCCCCCTCGCACTGCAACGACAGGGGGGAGTGCAGATATAACAACAACCAACCCCGTTTTATCAATAAAAATATTATTACAATGAATGACCTGAGATTACTATTATTTGAGAGTCTCTCCTGCGATAAATTCATTCATTTTCATTCATTAATTCACCGTCAGATGAATGAATGAATGAGCTGAGATTAATATTATTTGAGAATCTCTCCTGCGATAAATTCATTCATTCACCGTTAGATGTTCATGCCCGGCCACCACACTGGACGCGCAGCCACACGGTCGCGCGGGCCGCGAGTGCCGCCCCCCCCTTTCGGACTGCAACGACAGGGGGAGTGCAGATATAACAACAACCAACCCCATTTTATCAATAAAAATTTTAAAACAATGAATGACCTGAGATTAAAATTATTTGAGAGTCTCTTCTGCGATAAATTCATTAATTTTCATTCATTCACTGTCAGACGAATGAAATGAATGAGCTGACATTAATTTTAATTGAGAGTCTCTCCTGCGATAAATTCATTCATTTTCATTCATTCACTGTCAGACGAATGAAATGAATGAATGAATGAGCTGACGTTAATATTATTTGAGAGTCTCTCCTGCGATAAATTCATTCATTTCCATTCATTCACTGTCAGACGAATGTAATGAATGAATGAATGAGCTGACGTTAATATTATTTGAGAGTCTCTCCTGCGATAAATTCATTCATTTCCATTCATTCACTGTCAGATGAATAAAATGAATGAATGAATGAGCTGATATTAATATTATTTAAGAGTCTCCTGCGATAAATTCATTCATCCACCGTTAGATGCTCATGCCCGGCTACAACACTGGATCCGCAGCCGCACGGTCGCGCGGGCCGCGAGTGCCGCGCGTGCCCCCCCTCGCACTGCAACGACAGGGGGGAGTGCAGATATAAAAACAACCAACCCCGTTTTATTAATAAAAATATTATTACAATGAATGACCTGAGATTACTATTATTTGAGAGTCTCTCCTGCGATAAATTCATTCATTTTCATTTATTCATTCATTCACCATCAGAAGAATGAATGAATGAGCTGACATTAATTTTAATTGAGAGTCTCTCCTGCGATAAATTCATTCATTCATTCACCGTTAGATGCTCATGCCCGGCTACAACACTGGATCCGCAGCCGCACGGTCGCGCGGGCCGCGAGTGCCGCGCGTGCCCCCCCTCGCACTGCAACGACAGGGGGGAGTGCAGATATAGCAACAACCAACCTTACTGCAGGTATGTGATATAACGACTGCTACTGAGATATATAATGTAAATAAACATTAAATAACATGAAAATGCAATTAAATTTATTAATAAAATAATCTCTCTCTTTAGTCGTATTTCCTCATGACTGAGGGTCGTTGTCATTATATGGAATGAAACACACACAACGACTCTCTTGACAATGTTAATGGAGTGGTTTGCCATTGCCTTCTCCATTTCACACACTAGCTGATAATCATCAACCAGAGTGCAGGTTTCCTCACGATGTTTTCCTTCATCGGAAGCAAGTGGTGGTCGATGAAAACTAACATAGGTACCTACATGAGTCAGATTGGTATACAAACTCATGTAGCACGGGCAGGATTCGAACCTGGGACCTTTGCAGCCACAGGCGGGCGCCTTAACCACTGCCACCACCGCTTCATAAAATAATATATTATAGTAATTGAATATGTAGAGAATTTTGAGCTTTATGTAAATTAAATTTATTTTTTATTTATTTGTTACAAAAAACCAACAGCTTAAATCTAGGCATATGTTTAGGTAAGTATATTATTCTTGAGCCAATAACAGGTTTTTGGTAATATTATACACATTAGTAACCCATCTTTCTACTATCATTGTTAAAAATATTTTTATATAATGAAAAAAACTAAAAAAGAAAAACCCAACATACTACTACCGACAAGACAGATTTATATATTTGTATTTGAAACACTACTGGATCAATTTCAATAATTTACTCGCCATTAACTGCCACGCCATCACTGATAACTTAAGTCAGTTAACTATAAAAAACTACTAGTAAAAAAAAAAAATATATATATATATATTACAAAACTATTACATAATATAACGCATGTTACTGCAAGAAATGGTTTTTTAGCTTACACTTGAATGAGGTCTTTGAATTACCAAATATATCAATGTGTGAGAATGACTTGTTATAGTTATCACTCAGCCGATTTATAGGAGAATGTTGAGCATAATTTGTTTGACTCAGTGGCACATAAAATAATTTATTGTTAGAGTGTCTAGTACGTTTTCTAGGAACGTTAAGACGGACTTGAGAAACAAGATATTCATTACCAAAGTACCCATTAACTAAAGCATGAAGAGTGGTCATATCAAATACAGTTCTACGGTTTTCTAGAGATAAAAATATTAAAATGTCGACATCTCTCTTCATACGTATCAAAGTACTGTCGGGCACGAAATTGTAAATGTCTTAGAAATCTTTTTTGCACCTTTTCTAAACGATCAATATGTGTTTTATAATACGGAGACCATGTACTACAAGCGTACTCCAATAAATTACGAACGTAGGCAAAATAGACCAGTTTTATACAGTTTAAATCAGTAAGAGGCTTACATACTCTGGTGACAAATCCGGAGATTTTTTAAAGCTTTATTAAATATAGTGTCATAATGACATCTAAAACTCAACTGGTGATCCAAAACAACACCAAGATCAATTACAGTAGTAACACGATTAATTGAGTTATCCATAATTTTGTAGTCGAATGTGATTGGGTTTATTGCTTCTAGAGAATGTTATACATTGACACTTTGTCGCATTTACAGTGATTTTGTTAGACTCATAGTATCGCTCTAGTCGATTTAGGTCTTCCTGTAATTTAATGCAGTCTCTAACGTTACCTACATCCAAAAATACTTTTTTGTCATCCGCATACAATAAGTAGTTAGAGTTATTTATATACATGTATATATGTCATATAGGTACGCGCAATAGAAAAGGGGACCCAAATGCGAGCCCTGGGGTACCCCCGAAGGCACAGATACAAAGTTAGATCTAAGACCACCAATGACCACTGCTTGTGATCTATTGCTTACATATGATTTCACCCATCTCAATAAATCACCGTGTATTCCAAGTTTCTCAAGTTTAAGAAGAAGGATGTTGTGATCTACACGGTCAAAAGCTTTTTCGAAATCCGTGTAGATCACATCAACCTGCCTACCCTTTGCCATATGCCGTAAAGAGAAGTCAACCAAGTGAAGAAGATTAGATGTCGTAGAGCGGCCTTTCAAAAAACCATGTTGTTGAGTAGTACAACCTTGTGCAATATTAGGATAAATATAATCATGAACTAATTTTTCAAAGATTTTTCCAAATATATTAAGAATTGATATTGGCCTGTAATTTTCGACTTTGATCCTCGAGCCTTTTTTGTGAATCGGTACTATGTGTGCTTCTTTCCATCGAAGAGGAAAAACACCTTCTTTTAAGGATCTATTATATATAATGTACAGTGGAGTTACGAGAGCTACAGCACACTTTCGAATGAAAAATGGAGGAAGGCCATCACTACCAGAACCCTTCGATATATCCAAGGTCTTCAGAGCATTAAGAATCGCTTCTTTAGAAATTTGAAAGTCACTTACATGTCTTGTGATACCATTCTTAGGAGGAGGAAGATCGTGCCTATTTGCAGTGTCATTATTGTTGCTAGGTGCTTTGAACATACTAGCAAAGTAATCATTAAATGCATTGGATACCTCTTTATTATTATCGCACAATTTGCCATTGTATGTTACAGACTGGGGATAGTTACAAACACCACGTCTAGATTTAACAAATGACCAAAACTTTTGGGGTCTTTTTTTTATATTATTCTCACTCAACTTTATATAATTTAAATAACATTCTTTCTGAATACGTTTTTGTCGTTCCCTTAAAAGCTTAAATTCATTATAGTCTAATTTGTTTCCAGTTTGTTTCCAACAATGATGTGCATTTGATTTTTCTTTAATAATATGTATCAGTGAGCGGCTAAACCATTCAGGGTAGGTATATGTACCATTATTTTTCGATGTAAAAACTGGCACATATTTGCTAATGCATTCATTTAGTTTCGTGTACAGTAACTCCGTAGCTTCGTCAATAGAACCTTGAGTTAAAAGCGACTCCCATGGAACTTCGTTAAGTGTAGGTATTAAATTATCATAATCTCCACGTCGAAAGTTATATCGCTTAGTGGGATTAATCTGCATTGGTGGAGTAAAAATATCATTAACAGTAATACATAATGAAGGGTGTGCAGGGTCCTCATATATAATAGGATCATCAGAACGGGAAATCTCTAAATGAAAATTGCTAAAAATTAGATCGATGATATTGTTACTAGAATTTTCAAATTTATTGTACTGATTAAAATTATGAAGAGCCATATTCTCCAGGAGATTAGAAGCTGCCTCTGGACATCGGTAGTTCCAATCTTCCGTACTGTAGGGCCAAGTGAGGACCACTGAACACATGGGAGATTGAAATCTGCCGCTATTAAAAAGTAATCGTCGGGTGTTGTGTTCATCACCCTATCTAGTGTGCTAATGAAGTCTAGTATTCTAGATGGTTGTTCTTTATCATTAGTGTAACCTGGTATGTACAGTGTCGCTAAGTGAAGTTTTTTACGTGTACCATTCCTATGAAGAGTCCGTATTGGTATTGTGACCCATAACATTTCCAGTGAGTTATGCAAGAACTGAGTTTCAATACTAGCACATAGCTCCTTTTTTTACACACACAATAACACCGCCACCCCGTTTCTTACTCGAGGTTTGAAGGTCACGGTCCGATCTGAAGACGTCATAACGACTATCGCAAAATTCACTATCTAAAAATTTTGAACACAGCCAAGATTCAGTAAAAAACAATATGTCATAGTCACTCCCTACTATACCTTGATATAGTATGTCGCATTTCGTGCGTAAACCACGCACGTTTTGGTAGTAAATATTTAACTGATTGAAAATGAACGATTAATAACCGCAAAATAATTATTTTTTATTATATGGTAGATGCTAAGAGGCGACATAATTATTATGAGACAGTTTTTCTAACATAACTTCGCATAAAAAAACTGTCAGCACATAATTACTAATTGTTCTATCGGGAGCATAAAAAAATCTTATCTTATACCGAGAAAAATGTTCGAAACATTGAGAATTGAATTCCATGAACGGTGAGCTTGGCAACAATAATGTCGTACATTGATTAACATAACTACCGAGGTGACTATAATAGGCATATTGAGTATAATGACGGTAGCGCGGACTCGGCTCGGCCGCATCCGCAGGCAAAGAAATTGTAAACGCCCATCCAGCATGATGATTTAGTAGTGTAAATATGTTTCGTGTATATTTTGTCACAAGTAACGAAAAAAATGGTAAATTATGTACGGATGGCGTTCTATGTTCAATTATTAGTGCAATTTGAGTGTACATATTAAAGTGATATGGTCTTAGATCCGTGTAAGGTGTGAATCTGAAATTCTAAAATTGCTAACAAAATGGACCAATGAGTCAAACAAACATGATATAATTGTATAATATAGATAGTACCTTCAATACTTTTATTTTTATTTATTAGAAATATATATTGGGTTATATAAATGCGATATAGAATAAAGCAAAAATTTAACGAGTAAAATATTTGTGATGGGTGACTATAATGGCGATAGCTGGTGAGTTCGACGTATAATGATAGATAGCTATAGATGCGGGCAGTAGCAGTCGGACTCGAATCGTACTGTGATAGGATGATGTGTAAACTATTAAGAAATAACAACAACAAGAACAAAGTAGTTATAACAAAACAAGGAAGCACGAGTAGCTTTGAGGCAGATGACGCAGTAGAAAAAAGGTTATTATTCATCAGCGTAACTTCCTATCAGATCTTCCTCGGAGTCCATAATACATAAAGGGGACTTCTCGTTTTTTCTCATATGAATACGGCAGTTTCTAATCCAGACGAATTCATAACATTTGTCCCTCGCCGCCTCTTTACATTTCTTCAACAAATGTTTGCTGAACAGTGTTAAATGTTCATTAATATATATTTGACGTTTATCGCCCGTGAAATTAAGGTCTAAATTAAATTTAAATACCTTAATACATATTAATATGGACAAATCAGTCCCTCTTCGATTGATGCGCCCGAAAGGGTCCTTACTTAATTGTTACAATGAGGGAATTTCCGAGACCCAAATTAAAAAAAAAATTGTTCCAAATGACTTCATAGATGGCGCTTAAGTAAAAGGCGAGAGAAAAAGTTCTATAGAAAAAGCAAAAAATCACGGGATTGGCATTTTTTTTAACTTAGTAAAAAAACATTTTTTTTCTTATTTTAGCTGTCAAAAAATCGCTCATTATGTATGAATCGACCTGTTACTTACATTAAGGATGCAATAAAGAATTAAATTGGGAAAACTTTAACAACGCGAGTATAAATTTAGTTTCTCAGTTCTTCTATGTGTATGCGAATTTTAATTAAGATTGGTTCAGTAGATTAAGCATGAAGAGGTAACAAACAAATAAATAAACAAACAAACTCACTTTCGCATTTATAATATTAGTTAGCATTAAGATTTGTATGTATGGAGTGTCCGGGGCGTGACCTAGGTTAAGTTTAAACGAAAAATAATTTTTCGTAAAAAAAAAATCAATTTGTTTTTTTTTTAGATTCAGATTCAGATTTATTGCAAGCCACAAGTTCAAAGCTGTTACATAATAATATAGGTACAAGTGATGCCCTGCAAGGGCACAGCAAACATGAGGGCAACTAGTTGCCAATTTACTTATAAATTAATTATTTCTAATTTCTTATATGATTTTGTATACCTAGTAGAGAAATCAAAGTGAATCTACAATTTATCATCGAAAAACTCAGAATATTCGTAATTTAATTTAGTTTTTTTAGATTTATATAAGTATCTATACTTTTTTTTTACAGTTGTTCGTCAGGCTACTACGGTTCGACTTGCGAAGTGGACGGCGAAGTGGTGGGAGTGGCCGTTGGAGCTTCTTTAGCTGCTGCGGTGGTCATAGCCTTGACTTTAGCCTTCCTACTGTCTTGGAGGTGAGAATTTTATACATATACTGATGTTTGCCCGCGGCGGGATGAAAGGTACCCTATGTCCTTCTCCGTACTTCTAACTATGTGTATGCGAAATTTCAGGAAAATTGGTTCAGTAGATAAAGCGTGATGAGGTAACAAACTCACTTTCGCATTTATAATATTAGTGAGGACAAGCCACGCCCCGGGGCTTTGCTCCAGTGGGAATTTCAGGACAAAAAGTACCCTATGTGCTATTCCCGGTATTTTTCTACCAGTGTACCAAATTTCATCGAAATCCGTCCAGTAGATTTTGCGTGATTGAGTAAAAAACATCCTCACAGCCCGCCTTTGCGCTCATTTTTGTATTTAATTTTGTCTCTTTTGTATGTTCTTTTGTAAATGGTGCAATAAAGTGTTGATCTATCTATCTATCTATCTCACATAGTTTTCGACGTGAAAAGGAGCCTTCTTTGAAGGCCTAGTTTCAAAAAAGAATGTTGACTTAGACTTTACAAATTCACAGCCTCACGTCCAAACTTTCGCATTTACATATAATATTAGTAGGATTAAGTATAGGTACATATTATCACGCCTTTTTCCCATGGGAGCAAAAGCACTGTTCCCTATGTCCATCTTAGTAATTCTGTACTTCTAACATGCGAAATTTCAGGAAGATTGGTTCAGTAGATACAGCGTGGGAGGTAATAAACAAATAAACTCACTTTTGCACTTATAATATTAGCACAGGGCGGGCGCTTCATAGAAACGGGGCGTCAAATATACCTACTACTACTACAAATGAAACTGTACATCCGTGAACACGTCAGTAACACGTCAATGTGTGCGTTTTCATAGTCATAGCGTCCCAATACACACAAGAACGGGGGAGAAGTGCGGGGGGTGCCATATTGCGGGAGGGGCAGGGAGTTTCCTTTCTGTACGTAGTACTTATATTAATTCTGCGATATTGGTTAGGATCGAAGTAGGTAGTAGGTACCAGTTGGATTAGAAATAATTATTGACGTTTAATTTCTCTCCACATTGTAAGACATATGTTGTAAAGTGACGTCTTTGGAGAAAATGCAGCAGTGGAGTTTGTTGCGCCGCCTCTTCTTCACTTGCGCTTTGGAGGCGGTGGTAAACTTAGCTTTAAGTAATTTTATGACGTCAACTAACTAAAAAATAAGAATATGACGATTTAAAAGTGCTATTTTAAAGCAATTGTCTTTGACGTTGTTTCAGCCGCAAATGGTCCCGTGAGCAGAAAGCGGCCGGCATGGGGTCGCCGGTGTTCAGCTACATGGCTGCTAGCACCATCAAGACCCCACCAGTGGGGCAGCCACCTTATCAGGTGCATATCTCTGTCCAGTCGTATTACTTATACTAACATAGTCCACTTTAGAGGCGGTAGTAACCTTAGCTTTAAGTAATTTTCTGACGTCATCTAAGTCGATTTAAAAGTGGTCATCTGCCTTACCTTATCTCATCATCTGGGGTCGGCACAAAATGTCCTTTCTCTCCACAATTTTCTATCCTTAGCCATAGTTTTATCCACTGTTAGTTATTTATTTAAATTAGATAAAAAAGCCTTTATTGAATCCTTATTAACAAGTTAAAATCAAAATTGAATCGGAATAAAATCGAAATTAAATTGTAAATCTTAACTGAATAAAAATAAAACTCATAATTTAAAATTTCTGTTTTAAGCCTATTTAAATAAAACAAAAATTTTATTTCGTGGTCATTATGTAGAATGAAACTCACACGACTATCTTGTAAAGTTTGTTGTTCTTGACAACATTTCCGTATACCCCCCATGAGTATTTATGTTGTTGTCGGCATGTTTCCATTTTTTTGTATTTTTTTTTTGTTGTGTTGTGTTTTTTATCTAAGAAATAAACATATTCTACTCTACTCTACTCTACTCTACTCTACTCTACTCTACTCTACTCTACTCTACTCTACTCTACTCTACTCTACTCTACTCTACTCTACTCTACTCTACTCTACTCTACTCTACTCTACTCTACTCTACTCTACTCTACTCTACTCTACTCTACTCTACTCTACTCTATTCTATTCTATTCTATAAAGGTTAATAGAGTTGCCACTTTCTTCTCCATTTCAACTTACAATCACTTCCTCTTTTTGTGTGATAGTGTGATTGGACCTTTACGTTTTTCAGATATCTTTGGAGGAGCGCATGCGATGGGCACAGATAGCCGAGGCCATGGCACAGAGCAATCATTATGCGGTAAGTTTTATATATATGTTACCGTTAATTTGCGTAAATCAGTTAGAGTGCAGATTAACGACGTATTCTGCAGATTATCTGGCTGAGTCAGTTAAAGTGAAAAAAAAAATTCCGTGATTAACTAGATAATCTGCAGACTTCCTAGGTAATCTGCAGACTAACGACTATGCATACGGTAAATTCCATAAAACATAGCTTTTCGAAACCAAGTCTTTCCGGGTGGTCTTAAGAAAAATAACCTGAACCTAACTTTTTTTCGTTCCTCAAAGTCTTTCTGGGCGGTCATAAAAAAAAATAACCTGAACCTAACTATACTACTATATGATCTTAATATTTTTTGGAACTTTGAACCAATCGCGAATTGGACCAATCGCGCCTCAACCGCGCGGGAGGAGCGGGCGAGCGAAACAAAAGTATTTCGTTCACTGTCTTCCGCAATTTAACGATGTATCATTCGTTACTGTGCAGACTAACTAGGTAAAGTGCAAATAAGAGCTTTCGAGAGCGGGAAGATTGGTTCAGTAGGTAAAGCGTGAAGGGGTAACAATAATGCCAGCCACTGCCTTGATGTCGTCTATCCATCTCTTATAAGGTCTCCCTCTTTTCCTTGTCAAGTGCCTTGGGTACCAGTTCATTACCGTTCTTGACCATTTATCTTTGCCTCTAGTGTGACCTGCCCATCTCCACTTAGTTATAGCCGCCACACACGATCAGTTTTAACTAACGTGAGCGTGTGTACTATGAAAACTGTACAAAAACTGGCAGTTTTCATGGCAAACTCGTTCAGTTTTCACTGACAGTTAAAACTGTTCAGTGAAAACTGTCAGTTAAAACTGATCGTGTGTGGCGCCCATTATTAGTTTCCTAATTGCTAGTGTGACCTCTTTTGTTTTGCCACGTGCCCCCGTGCTCCCACCCTATAATTCCGCTCTTTCAATAATGTTGCAATATAAAACGCATAAGTGCTGCCTCTAGTTCAGGGTTTTATATTTCTGGTCAGGCTTTACATAGTTTCTTTGTTTGTGCTTTAGTTGCAAGGTACGAAACAAACAAACAAATAAACTCACTTTCGCATTTCTAATTTTAGTTAGCACATTTAGTAAATAAATAAGAATGCTGTAACTATTATTCCCCAGCAAGCGGAGCCAGCGTTAGCCACGCGACCTTCGTCCGCCATTTTTGGGGGTACCCCACTCTACCCCCAGTGCCTATGCCCAGGTAAGTCTTGAAATGAAATGAAATATATTTATTCACATAAATTAAAATAGACTTTTTAGGAAATTACTTTCGTGGTTAATAAATGTTTTACTTTATAATGTTTAGGTTTGAACTAATATTTGATTTATTTTTAACAAACTTCAACAAAAAGTACTGTGAAGATTGTTTACATAATAGGACAATTATGAATAAATGGAGTTTATATTGACTATGGCAACATATGCCTATCCATGTTTTATTTTTTTTAAATGTCTCGTGTACTATATTCGGGCCGAAACCTAAACTCCCGTATTACAGGTGTACAGGTCAAGGCCATGAAGTTCAGAATTTTTTAATTTTTAAATCTATGCGCGGAAATGTAGTACTTGAACTTTCGGCTTGCCCGTTTAGGGAGTTCCATTGCATCCGGCTATAATAAATCGATAGTAAAAATATAAAAAATCGCGATACATCGTTTAATTTTTCGATTTATTTAATAAGGTTTGTTATTGATTTTTAAATGCTGCATATAAGAATTATTGCACCTTAAAATTTAAAAAAAATAACATTAAGGCAATACAAAAAAAAATTGAAAGAGGGACAAGAATTCACGCAATCGTATCGAATCGTAAAATCAGAGTAGATAATATTATTCACTATGAATTTATTATCCATGTACATATCCATGACTATGACAGCTACTTTGATGGTTCAGACTTCTGATTAATAAAAATAATTATTATATTTGGATTTGTTATTTTTACGTAAAATCAAATAATCGTAGCGACTCGTGTTTAGGTACATCACTATTGTCAAACTGACATACGTCATTCGGGAGTTTAGGTTTCGGCCCGATTATACTTATCTTTGTATGTGTGTGTCAAATAAAAGATTTCTTCTTCCAATTTAAGGCGCTTAGGTTGACAAAGGCCTGTGAAATGGTGTTTTCCTAAAGACTAATGCTCAGCTGTGGTAAAAAAATAAAAAAAAATGTATGTAGTAGGTACTATCAGGTCTTGAGTAACATTTGTTTTATTAATTTTTTATTTATTTTCGTAACATAAATACTACTATATAAAAAAAATAACGGAATGGCATGAATTGAATTTCTCACTACTCTCTACTGTTCTGGAAATGGCATTGACGTTTGGCAGTGACGAAAATTTTTACATAAAAAATACACCTTTAATTTTACTTCAATGTAAAATTAAAATTTATATTAATTTAACCTACTTATATTATAAATGCGAAAGTTTGGATGAGAGTTTGTGAATTTGTGAGTTTGTGAGGATGTTTGTTACTTAATCACGCAAAATCTACTAGACGGATTTCGATGAAATTTGGTACAGGGGTAGAAAAATATAGGGAATAGCACATAGGGTACTTTTATGCCGAAATTCCCACGGGAGCGAAGCCCCGGGGTGCGACTAGTTTCATATAAGCTAAAGTTCATTATGATTTTTATACGGATAGATACTCAATTTAAAATTACTAGTAGTTCGCCGCGAACTTAGACCTCGCGATTATTACTCGCGTTTTTATTGATATACTCTGATTTCGACTTTTCTAACATAATTCAGTTCCCTAAATAAAATCTAGATGGCGTTATCCAAAGTTAGAACACGCTATGGTTTCGTTTGCTAGATAATCGCGGACGTTTTTATTAATATTTCAAAAACTACTGAACCGATTTTGATGCCCAACGAACTTAAAAATTCTATTGATATTTCTTACATGCCTACCAAATTTCATCAAAATCGGACCATCGGTTCGGCAGTTATCGCAGTACAAACATACATACATACATATATACAAACAATGTGTTTCGCCCCCAACTCGATTTAGAGACCTTCGCTCGCTTCGCTCGCTCGGTCAAAAATTTATATTAATCTTATTGGCCTATATTAACAAACTAGCTGGCGCCCGCGGCTTCGCTCACGTTAATCCTTTCTTAGCGGATGCCTACGTCATAACATCTACCTGCATGCCAAAATTTAGCCTGGTCCGTCCAGTGGTTTAAGCTGTGCGTTGATAGATAACTATGTCAGTCAGTCAGTCAGTCACCTTTGAGTTATATATATAGGTACTAGCTTTCGCCCGCGGCTTCGCCCGCGTGAATTTCCCACGGGAACCGTGCCTTTTCCCGGGATAAAAGGTACCCTATGTCCTTGTCCGTACTTCTAACTATATTTATGCCAAATTTCAGAAAGATTGGCTCAGTAGATAAAGCGTGAAGTGGTAACAAACAAACAAACAAAATCACTTTCACTTTTATAATATTAGTTAGGATATAGATTAGCTAATGTTGACATTTTCCCACAGAATGGGCATACACGGTGGTCACCACACCGGAACCCTGAACACGGTTGCGTCCCGAGCCAATACTGCTTCCCATCACAACCTATATGGTAAGCATTGATATTTTTCTCGCTCTCTCTCAGCCGAAAGACGTCCACTGCTGGACAAAGGCCTCCCCCAAGGATTTCCACGTTGACCGGTCCTGCGCTGCCCGCATCCATGCGCAACCCGCGACCTTCACCAGGTCGTCGGTCCACCGAGTGGGAGGCCTGCCAACACTACGTTTTCCGGTTCGTGGTCGCCACTCGAGAACTTTTCTGCCCCAACGGCTATCTGTTCTACGAGCTATGTGCACCGCTCACTGCCACTTAAGTTTCGCGTGGTCACTTATTATAGTCAAAGTCATTTTTATTTATATAGGCTTAAAAATAGCACTTATAAATCGTCAAATTCTTGTTTTTTAGTTAGTTGACGTCATAAAATTACTTAAAGCTAAGGTTGCCACCGCCTCCAAAGCGCAAGTAGAGAAGAGGCGGCGCAACAAACTCCACTGCTGCATTTTCTCCAAAGACGTCACTTTACAACATATGTCTTACAATTAAATGACTGTGTATGTGGACGAATATACATTGAATATATGAAATCATAAATTTATAAATTAATAAAATGTCACTGAAAAAGTAAAAGTACACAATGTACCTAGAGAGTAATATGACAGTCTTAGGAGGTCACTCATAAGAAGGCTCAAGGTCACCCAAAGGGCGATGGAGCGCGCTATGCTCGGAGTTTCCCTGCGTGATCGAATCAGAAATGAGGAGATCCGTAGGAGAACTAAAGTAACCGACATAGCCCGCAGAATCGCCAACTTAAAAAGGCTTTGTCAAGGTTTTTTTTAAAGAATTACAAATATTTTACCTGATTATTATACCTTTGTGAAGCTAATAAAGCAATGTTTTCTGTAATATATGCACGAATATTTTATAATAGTTTTTTTTGAGAAAATTGTGTCTAGTGTTGAAAGTCGTAGAAAAAAATATTAACAAAATATGGGTTATGGGGCTAAATTATCCATTTCCTTGATAAAGATTTATTAAACTAGTAGATTTATTTACTAAATAATTTAAATCAAACATTTATAATAATAAAAAAAAATTTAAAAAAAATTAGGTAGGATTTAAAAAGCAAGAAATACGAGACAAAATCTACGCAAAAGTTTTTTTTTTTTATTTATTTTAAGAAGACGTAGACTCGTTTTTCTTTTCAAAACATCTAAAATATCTCTGAAACGGTTAATTTTTTGATAAGGCAATAGAGGGTAAAAAACAATTTGTTTTAACCAATACTAACACCCCTCAAAGGATGTAGGTTGACTTACCAGTAACCCTGTATATGCTATATTAAAGTTTTAACCGAGCACTTTTGTCTTTACACGACTGACCAAAAAAGGAGTGTTATGTTTTTAGAGTTTATGTATGTATGTAAGTTTCTTTATTCCACCATAAGTCCAGAACGGCTTAACAGATTTTAATGTAAGAGGTATTTTTAGATTCCTTGCATTTCTCCGAGTGACATAGGCTATGTGAGTTGTCAGTCGTGTTTTTTATTTTTTAATAATTAGCTTGTTAGACTAATATTTTAAAAGATATTTGAGAAATAGTTGCCAAATCGGTACAAAATCTGTTCGATCCTGCCAACGAAAGTAGAACATTGTGTTGTGCAAAAATCTTAATGCAACGCGCACACGCCGCGGTTAAGCGCATATGAATTTGTTTTTTTGTTGCTCAGGTCAGACGTGGCCTTAAATAAAAACAATTGACTTTTAAACAAAGAATTGTCCCGCAGGTCAAAGTCAAAGTCATTTTTTTTTTTATTGAAACTTGGCAATCAAAGATGGCTCTTTTTCACGTCTAAAACTAATTATTTAATCATAATATATTATGTCTCAAAGCTACAAACTGCTATCATTTCGGAACGACCACTGTTGAGAAGAAATGCCGAAAGAAACTCATGAAACAGTCTTGGTCGCCTAGCATGCCAGAGGGGCTATTTATTAACTTTATACATACACTAGATTGTGTACAGTCAAAAACAAAATAAAATATAAGAAACAAATATAATAAAACATGTTATGTTTGTGATCGAGTACAATGACATGGTTAAGAACAAAAAATAAAAGTCGAATCAGAATCGAGCAGACCAGTCCTGTCATAAACTGTATTCTGTGTGCCTTTTGATGTGAATAAACGTTATATCTATCTATCTATCTATATCTATTGTCCCGCAGGCTACAGCAACCACATGGCCTCAGAGTCCGCGAGCTCTGAGGCCTCGAGTCACGCGCAGGAACGCGCGGACCTTCTCGTGCCGAGGCCCAAGTCCAGGGCTAGGAGTATGCATGTGAGTTACTACCATTTTAAAAGCTTTTATTTAACTTGCAATGTATGTAAGTATGTTCGTTCGGGTGGAATCTTAGAATTCAATTTTGAAGTAGATATCTTCAACCGGTTGAGCTGTTTGTATACACGTTTAGTTTGGATGACAATGCATGATATGGTATGTGACGTCATTCTAAATCCAATATGGCGGACCATCCAAGATGGCGGAATAGTTATTTGTAATACAATACAATACAATATGGGTATCAAATGAAAGAGTTTGTTGAGACTGTTGAGAGTAACAATAAAAGCTTTTTTTTAAAGTTTTTTAC
This sequence comes from Ephestia elutella, assembly GCA_018467065.1. NCBI lineage: Eukaryota > Metazoa > Arthropoda > Insecta > Lepidoptera > Pyralidae > Ephestia > Ephestia elutella. The sequence continues at coordinate 7,936,199 of CM031565.1, read as the reverse complement.
TATGAATTTGTTATTTAGGGTTTCGTACTAAAATAGGCCTGGGCGAAGCTACATTTGATTGGCAGCGATACAATATCTAAATTCACCCCCAGACTGCTTTTTTGTGTACCTAATGTGGAGGGAGATTCCATAACAGTGCGTTTTAAATTAAGAAATAACAGAAACGTGCCCCCAGACTGTTTTGTGTACCTACTGAAACTTTTCTCTAATAGTTTCTGACGTTATTCTGCAGTGGCGTATTGAGAGAAACCGCCCCCCGCCCCGGATGTCGATTTATTGCCCCCCCCCCCCCAATCCCCCCAACATGCATAGACCGCCACTGCCCTTGTGCCACCCAGAAAAAAAATCTGGATTCCCCCTTGACGCCTGCCTGTGACTGCAAAGGTCACGTTTTCAAGTTCAAAAGTTCGAAACCTGTCCGTGCTTACTTCCTCTTAAGTTTGTTTTTTAAACTAGTTGGTCTTTTAGCTACAGCTATAATGTGAGATGCTTTGCGTGTACGGAACCCTCGGTGCGCGAGTTTGGCTCGCACTTGGCCGGTTTTTTGTATAAAAAAAATAGAAAAAATTTAATAGGTATAACATATTCAGTAGATTATTATTAATAACTTATTTGTATTTTTTTTTCAGAACCAAACAGGTATCTACTACGATGTGGAGTATGAGAACGCACCAGAAGGTATATACGGGACTAAGGGGATCCCCTTATCTACTTATACAGTGAGTAGGGGGCCCCCCTTCTACCGGTCATAGTATATGTGAGTGTTGATGGTCGATCAAAACCTATATGGTTGTAAAGTGCTGAGTTTTTCAATCAATTCTTCTAATATTTTAAATGCGAAAGTTTGCATGTGAGTTTGTGAGGATGTTTGTTACTCAATCACGCAAAATCTACTGGACGGATTTCCATGAAACTTGGTATACGGGTTAAAAAATACTGGGAATAGCACATAGGGTACTTTTTATCCCGAAATTCCTACGGGAGCGAAGCCCCGGGGCGCGGCTAGTCAAATATTAAATTCCGTTACTGAGTGACGGACAGACAACGCACAGCCAAAACTATAGGCGTAGGAAGCTGAAATTTGGCATGTAGGTTCCTTAGGGAGTGTAGGGGAGCACTAAGAGAGGATTTCCCGAAATTCCCGCGGGAACAAAATCCTGGGCCCATGTTAGTTGGATATAAAAATAAAGACAAGCTATTTAAAAATAAAAAACACGACTGACAACTCACATAGCCTATGTCACTCAGAGAAATGCAAGGAATCTGAAGATACCTCTTACATCAAATACGGTTCAGCCATTCAGGACTTATAAATAAATAAATAAAATAAATAAAAATGTATTTATTTCAGTAACAATGTACAGTTTTACTTATAATGGATGGGGCCTCCTTTTAGACATCAAAGAGCCTGTGTTAGGAGACCCCGCTCCTCCTTAACTAGAAAGATACATAAAAACACATGTTGTATGATGGAATAAAGAAACTTACATACATACATACATGAACCCTGAAAACATGACACTCCTTTTTTAGTCAGTCGTGTAAAAGGAATAACTAGAATATAATAAAAAATTATATCAAGAAACTTCTGTTATGTTCTGTCTTGTTTATTATAAATCATGATGTATTTGTTAAAATTATAGCGTTCAGATACATTTTTTGCGTTTTTTACTGCTCCTGAAGAATTATATATTTTTTTTTAATTACAAAATATTTAAGAATGTTTTCTGAATTTCCATTTCATTACACTTTTTAGTTAAATTATTATGTCAATAAAAAAATGTTTACTGCTCTGTATATTTTAGAAAAAAGTAAAAATATTCGTATATTTTAGAAAAAGTAAAAATATCCATAATTTTGTCGTTGTAGTAACTTTAAATATATATTCAAACTAACTGGCACCCGCGTCTTCGCTCGCGTTAATCCTTTCTTAGCGGATGCCTACGTTATAACATCTACCTGCATGCCAAATTTCAGCCCGATCCGTCCAGTGGTTTGGGCTGTGCGTTGATAGATCACTATGTCAGTCAGTCAGTCAGACACCTTTGAATTATTTCAGCCTAAAAATTATAATTTGTGATCATTATAGTTTACTTTATAAAATTACAGTTTTTAATAAGCTTATTACCCAGCACCAGTTTTCCCTTAAAATGTGTAATTAATAAAAACTTAATTTTATTTGTACATAAGACTGCTTTCAACGATATAATGTGATTATAATAATGTAGATAAATATTTGTTAGTAAATAAGAATAAATTACTAATAATAATTATTTAATTTAAAGATTTAAAAAGTCAATTATACGAAATGTTAATTAAGGCTAAAATGCAATAGAATTTTTAAATGTACTTTTGCATATGTCAGTGATTTAATGATCTGTTATAATATATATATTTTTATAACGAAAACAATTTTGAAATTGTCCAGGCATATAACATACATGTGTAATTTTAAAAAAGATGCACTTTTTTAAAATACATTTTTAATGAAATTAGATACTTATAATAGTTGTAGTTTAAATATTAAAATTGTAAATATTTAAATATATTTTATCTAAAGGTTTTTTTATTGAAACTTTTTTTATTTTCCGACCATCGACACGAAAATATGTTGAAATAATTTGACTGAAATATTTAGAACCCAGTTCATTATTTTGTAATAGAAATTTATAATAATGTAGTCATTGTTCTATTATTGTAATATTAGTTATTATATTTGCAAAACTGTGCATTTATTTAGACAAAAATAAATAAGCATGTTTCATATAACATGATGAAATTGTAATGTTATTAAACTAAGTTATATTTTGATATTTATAGTATTAATTGTATAAATAAATATATATTTTAAATCCGTATGTTGAAGATTTTATTTGTCCCATTATCACCCTTTTTAGGGTTCCGTACCTCTTAAAGGCAAAAACGGAACCCTTATAAGATCACTTTGTTGTCCGTCTGTCTATCAAACTTTTTTCTCAGGAACGGTTAAAGGTCTCAAGTTGAAATTAATATCGAATACTCGGATCTACTACGGTCTCTTTCAGAAAAAAATAATCAAAATTTTACGTCAACAGATATTCCCGTAAATGTTGAGAACTTTCGCATATTTTGCGATTTCAGACAGCAATCAAAACCTACGGGGTACTTCCCGGTGACCTAAAATTATGAAATTTGGCAAAAAGCAAGGTCTAACAGTACTTATACAGGAATGTAAGTTGTAAGTATGTTGTTGGAAGTCTAAAAAAAAGTGTTACAAACTTATTTTTCAGCTGGATTCATTATGAATCTTAGGAATCGTAAATTAGCAAAGTTTGTTTTTGCACTAGTTGATCTTTTAGTTAGGGCTATAATGTGAGATGCTTTACGTATACGGAACCCTCGGTGCGCGAGTTTGAATCGCACTTGGCTGGTTTTTTATTACCTACTTGCCTATTTTTTTTAACAAATTTTGATGTAGTTGTACTACATTTAAGTATACTTTATTATCACGCCTTTTTCCTGTGGCAGAGACTTGCGATCAGATATCTCTTGCTTCAAGCAAGTTAAAATACTAACATAGTTAGATATATAAGTTATCTTTGTTACTAACATTATCGTTTCTACCTGAAATAAAATTATTTTATTTTTTATACTAATAGTGTTGTTGTCGTGGCTTCGCCCGTGTTTTACACCAGAATTTTCAAAGTCAAAGTCAATTTTTTTTATTGAAACTTGGCCTTCAAAGAAGGCTCTTTTTCACGTCGAAAACTAATTATTTATCATAATATATTATGACTCAAAGCTACAAACTGCTAGCATTTCGGAACGACCACTGCTGAGAAGAAATGCCGAAAGAAACTCATGAAACAGTCTTGGTCGCCTAACATGCCAGAAAATACATACACTAGATTGTGTACAGTCAAAAATAAAATAAAATATAAGAAAGAAATATAAATATAATAAACCTTATGACCCATTTCGTCTATTGGTGAAAACAACACAAAAATTAAATTAGTTTTTGAGTTTATCGCGTACATTATTTTATACTAGCTCGCGGCTTCGCCCACTCGAATTTCCTACTTTTCCTGGGATGAAAGGAACTCTATCTATATGGGATGCGAAATTTCAGACAGACTGGTTCAGTAGCTATCAAGCGTTTAACAATATAAACAAACTCACTTTCGCATTTATAATATTAGTAGGGATGATTATTTATGTAGTGACTTCTCTCTCTCTCTCTCTCTCAGCCGAAAGACGTCCACCACAGAACATATAAAAGAGGACGTCCACTGCTGGACAAAGGCCTCCCCCAAGGATTTCCACAACGACCGGTCCTGCGCTGCCCACGATGTAGTGACTTAGATCCATAGTAAAATAATAAAAAAACAAATTATTATTAAAATATTTTTATTTATCAAAGCAATCAATGCACCGAAATTTATTTATTACTAACTTAAAATAATTTAAATTATAAATGCAACTGGCTTGTCTTAAAAATTATAATTTATTAAAATAATATGTGTCGATCAAGTGTATTGAATATTAAAATAATATTAATTATAGTAATATTCTATATTATTTTGTGTATTTGAGTTGATTATTGTGTAGTTACACACTTGATCAAGACAAAAATATCGAGCACCAAATTGAGATTTCCAAAGTATAAATTACACAAAATAATTTTAAAGGCATTTGATACTTAGTCAATATTTTTATTTTTCAATACAACGGTAGCGTGGTTTATAATGAAATTTGATACAGTAGTAATTATTTCTTCCTATGAGTATTTAACAGTTTGTAATAACAGTATTTTTCTACTTATTCTATTCGAAGTTTTTTCACCAAATCAAAAGACCGTTTTAGTATAAAAAAATCTACTTAAAAATTATTAATTTCAAAATTTCGATACAAAAAATACCATTTCCTAGTAATGTTCTCAGTTCTATGTCTACTTATAACTATACGGAAGTCAGTTAAAAATTTGACACCCTCAAGTAGCAGTTATTCAGTACATTGTAGTTGAACCTAAAGCCCGATTCGGGGACGTCTTCGGTTACAAGATTGTCACTGTTAAAGTGCACGTAGAGGGGGCCGGGGGGCGTTGCTGTGGACAGAGAAAAAAAATAAGAAACGACGCAAAATAGGCTTATAAAAAAGTAAAGAATAACAGTGGTCCCAAAATAGAGCCTTGGGGTACGCCATTCTTTACGAATAGATAAACTTTAGCTGTGAACCATACTTACGCTATCAATTTAGGTTTTGTTACACAAGTTAGACTTGACAATTCAAGAGATGGATTTATTTCATTTTAGAGACTCAGTAGCAACAAAGTCTCGATAGAAAAGTATTGTGATTCATACAGTCAAACGCTTTAGAAAAATTACTGAAAACACCAATACCAAACTTTTAATCTTGTATGGATCAGACTAATAACATATTATTATCATATTCAACATTCCTAGCCTATTTGTCGTATATTAATATGATGATATTTATTATGGCATCATATAATAGTTGTAGCAGCGGTGGTGGCGGAGTAGTTATGGCACCTGCCTGTGGTTACTAACGTCCGTGGTTCGAATCCCGTCCGTGCTACATGAGTTCGTCAGTCGTATACCAATCTGACTCATGTATGGTAGTTTTCATAGACCACCACTAGCGGTGATGGAAAACATCGTGAGGAAACTTGACCTCTACTTGATCAGCTAGTGAGTGAAATGGACAAAGCAATGACAAACCAATCTATTAATATTACCAAGATAGTCATTGTGTGCATTTCAATCACATGATTCCCAGGACCTTCTATCTATCTATCTATTTTCAGCCTATATTAGCCCACTGCTGGACATAAGCCTCCTTTTTTTGACGCCATTTATTACGGTCCTGCGCCAGTCTCATCCATCACTTTCCCGTAACGCAGACAATGTCATCTGACCAGCGGGTTGGTGGACCCTCAGTCATGAAGAATATGCCTAGAGGTGGATAGTAAGTAGTAGTACTATCCACATCTACATGGTATAATAGGAAACTTACAAGCAATGATCTGGTTAGAAGCGCTGCCTCCACAGAACTTGGACCCTCTCAATCCATCAGCGGTCTCCGCCTCAGGAATAAACAGGTAGTCTTCAGATTGCGCCGCCCCCTGTGTCACCGGGTTAATCTGACAATCCGTGTCCAGGTATAGGTTATCTTCAGAACGGTATGCCATTTCGAAGCTTGCTGTTGTGAACCTGTTTGATAAAAAATATTTCAGGGTTTTAAATGCTGTCACCAGAAATCTAAATGTGTCAGTCTCTCTGTCAATGAGAGTTGATAATGTTGAGATGTTACAAAATACAATAAGTATTTTATCTCATCTCAACTCTGCATGAATCGTGTAAAAAGATCCATCATTGCAAAGATCCATTGATGGATCGTGCAAAAAGATCCATCAATGGATCTTTGCAATGAATATAGGTAAGTGGATCGATCCATTGATGGATCTTTTTACACGATTCATGCAGAGTTTTAGGTGGTAATTCTAGCTCAGTGCGTTAACGGCATATTCTTTAAAGGGTTATGACACATGTTCGAAAAAGAGAGTTTATCAGTATAAGGAGTTAGTTTATCAGTATTACTTTCAGTAGTCAGTTCTATAGCAGAAATATCCAGAAGAGGAGTATACTTAAATTGTTATTAATCTAACTTTTGTCAGTGAGGTAATTTTCAATAAAGTATTTTTTGATTTTGTAAATGATTATGAAGAAAAAGTATACTCACTTAACACCGCAAACATCAGAGGTCCTCTTGAAGCAGGTAGCGTAAGCAAGGTTAGCGATGTAGGGGCCAGCTCCTCTGTTGTAGTTGAAGGACTCAAAAGCGCCTGATCTGTCGGGGTAGTATTGAAGGCAGCCGGGAGGTGCTGGAAGAGATGTGGGTTTTGTACAACTTTGCCAGAATATATTTCTTTCATCGTATGGCATTTACTACATTCACTCACTATGCCTAAATGTAACAATGAAAAAACTGTCATACATAGATTACATCCTACATCCAGGGTCCCATCAAGGGTGTATTATTATTACCTACCAGGATTGCAGACACAAGAGAACAACTTGAGAAGTTTATGGATTGACTGAGATATCTCTCTTCTTCTGACAACATTATGAGACCAGTATGAGAAGAGTCAACTCAATTAAGTTTTTATTAAATTCGGTAATATTCAAAAATGTTTAAAACCTAGTCAGGAAAGCCTTATTTTGATCAAATTAAGCCTTATTTTCTTCCGTAAAAAAGGTGTTCCTTCTTACCTCACCTTCACCTTTCAGACATTTATCAACATCATCATCACTTCTACAGTTTTCCCCTGTATCCGTCTTTCTATCTCATATCTTTTCTTTCTTTCTATCTCATTTAATTCACATTAATTTTCGTTACTTACATGCCTTGAAACAATAAAATATAAACTTACCAATAAGATATTCGTCCCTGTCAGCGGTAGACGAGAGCGGAGTCGAAGGAAGTGATGACGTAATGGCTTCCAGAATACCATCACGGTATTTGCTGAAAACGAAATGTTGTTTTTATCATCTTTCTACCTGGTAATGTTAAAAACTCTTGAAAAACCTTGGATCAGCTAAATATTCAAGTTTTTTCTGGGTAATTGAACTGATTAAGCTTGGTCTCTCACTCTGAATACAGAGATTGAATGTCTCGGCATCCGTGGAAGACCAGCGTCATGATCATGCTGAGCGGAGGCCGTTTTGGTACTTGTGTAACCAAATTATCATTTTTTCTTTCTTTTCTTTCAAAACAATGTTTAATAACACATATGTAGTACAGCTGTGCAACTATTTTATTGTCTCAATTTTCTTTAATATCTCTCTGTTCATGCACCGCCATTTATGTTTATTTCTTTCCGTTCGCTTATTTGCCTGGAAGAGATTGCACTTGCGATAAGGCCGCCTATTGTACGCATTACCTATATATTAAGTCTCAATGTATCCTTCACTTGTTTTGGTGCAATAAAGTCTGTCCTGAATCTCTTAAAACCAGAGTGAATAGGCTGCTTCTTGGTAAGCTACATCGTAGACCTCGTCTCTGTCCTCGGACAAGATTGTAGTCAAGAGCAAACCCATCTTTAATAAAAAAAAAGTATTTTTACTTACTTACTTAATAACTTAAAAAATACTCACCCCAAAGTGTTGAAGCATTCGAGTTGAGTGACCTTGATCTTCCACGTGGCCTGGGGCAGGTTGGGCTGCGTATTCCTGTCTGCGATCTTGAAGTTGATGCGGATCGAGCGACTATTGGTGGATGCGTTCACGCGGACGTATACTGTTTGGAGAGGACATCGAAGGTTTGTCATAATTATTTATTATAAACACGTAAGTAATATCAATTGAAAAGAGATGATTTTTTAAATTAATAAATATTTTTTTTTATTACCACACAAAACAGTTTTACAACATAACATGGCATTCTATGGCAAGTTGGAAAACCAAGAAGCTAGTGCGGACAGAATACTTAACATTAGTAATTGACAAGAACAATCCGGGGCAGTGGCCAACTGCTCTGTCCAACTAGTTGGACCATGGGTCTTTAGGGGCAGTTGAGGAACAACAAAAAAAAAATGTTTTTTTTCAAAATTTTGTAAGACAGAATAATTAACTGTATAGTCTGAATATCCCGTCAATATCCATAGATAGTAATAGTTAAAATTATGAAGACAAGAGATTTGCATCACTGATTCTTAAAATAATAGCTAAGATAAGTTAACTCAGTTAAAATTTGAATATCGCTGAAGTTGTTTGTGGTCTTCCAGGACTTTATATAAAAATGAATAAACAGTCCTCCTTTCCTTATCGAGTGTGTTATTACTAACACTGGTGTCAGATTTTATTCAAGTCGCCTAAGGCATCTGACATAACTTTTACGAATACCGGCATCTAGTGGTAGTAGCCGTATTAGTAAACTAAACAGTCAGCCAATGTGCAGGTTTCCTCACGATGTTTTCTTTCACCGGAAGCAGGTGTCTATAAGAAAACTACCATACATGAGTCAGATTGGTCTACAAACTACAGGCACAGGTAGGATTTAAACCCGGGTCCTACCCGATCTCAGGCGGGCGTCATTACCACTTGGCCACCATCGCTTCGATAACAAAAACAATAACTAATATAGACAATGGATTCGAAAAAAAGGAGGTCCTTTTATTTAGTCTTTCAAATCAGTGAGGTGTGTCGATTTTAGTAAATTAATTTGAAGCGGTGATGGTATAGTGGAAGCATGTGGTCTAAAGATCTCAGGTTCGAATCTTGTCATGTCACATGAGTTTTCATACCAACTGACTCACAAACGGTAGATTTATTTGACAACCATTTGCTTGCGGTAAAGAAAACATCGTGAGGATACCTGCAAATTAGCTGACTGTTCAGCTATTTTAGTGTGTTTACGACTACTGATAGATGGTAGTTGTTCACGCACATACAATTCTACTTACTCTGACTCGGAACGTACGCGCACTGACAGCTGTCAGTGCGATGATTATCTAAATTTGAAATCCATCAACTATATACAAAACATACTGTAATAACGACGACTCTGTTCGATCTTCTGTTTTTTGTTTTAATATTTTTGTTAAATCTACAAGTTTCGGTGTAGCCAGTTCCTGGCAGTCTTATATTTGTTTATATTTCAAGAATATATATCATCAAGCAACAAGATTATTTAATTGAAATCAAGATCCAGTCTCTTCACCTGCACCTGAGCAAATTCGAAGAGTGGCTGCTAGCACAGGCGGCCACAGTAGATAGTAGTTGTCGTGTTAGATGCCTTAAGGCGACTAGGTCAACATCTGACACCACTATTATCTATAAACACACTCGATAAGAAGAGAAGATTCATCAGAAACTCACAATGCTGTCCATTATTATCGCCGCACAGAGCCGGGAAGAACTCTGAATTGGCCTGCAGGTTGGTGACTTGGAAGATGTCGTTCCTGCACGTGTACCCGGGCCGCTGTGTCACGTTCTCCACTGGCTCCACCTGGCGGAAATATTGAGATTTAATTTGCTACTCTATCTCAGGCTAAGTGAAAGGTTTCTCTTTTTCTCCCTCTACGTATCTTTGCATCTTTACACGCTGAGGTCGCCTTTTCGACAAAATTGTTAATAAATGTGTTTTTTAGGGTTCCGTACCTCAAAAGGCAAAAACGGAACCCTTATAAGATCACTTTGTTGTCCGTCTGTCTGTCAAACTTTTTTATCTCAGGAACGCTTAAAGGTATCAAGTTAAAATTAATATCGAATACTCGGATCCACGGTCACCTTTAACAAAAAAATAATCAAAATTATACGTCAACGCGATGAAGAGATCGAATTTTCGCTTTTGCAATTTCAGGTAGCAATCAAAACCTATGGGGTGCTTCCCGTTGACCTAAAAATATGAAATTAGGCAAAAAGCAAGATCTAACAGTACTTATACAGGATTAAATCTGAAAGTTGTAAATATTTTGTTGGAAGTCCAAAAAAAAGTGTTACTTATTTTTGCGCTGGATTCAGTATAAATCTTAGGGATCAGACGAATAGTTCTCACCATTTCTCGCTGATATAAAATAGAGCAAACGGTTTTTCGAATACGTGAACCCGTTTGCGTAATATATTCTCATCTTATGGAAGAATCTTCTCCCCAGAATGTGAGCGGTGGGTTTGTCAATTCATCAGCATTCTGGATCTGATTCTTGACCCAACTGGTTCTCTCTAACGTCTCTAACGTTTAAGATTCTTTGATGAGTAAGATGAAAAGCAAAGTATAATAAACCAATGACTCCTTGGACATGCTTCTGGCTTGTACTTCGTTACACCATGGTTTGACTATGATCTCGTACCGGGGGACGAATAGGTTACTCAACCGTTCAAATTCTCTCTAAAGGTAACCTTTATAGGGGCTGAATCTGCAACTTTTATTCCAGTGGACGAATTTTACGGACGAGTATACAGACTCTTTTTTTCTGAGGCAAAGAGGAAGGTGGTTTCAAAACTTACGGTGGTAGGAGGAGCCAGGTTGAAGGTCTCGAAGTCAATCCTCATCTGGCAGACGTTGTTGTTGTTGATCTCCACATTGTACGAGCACTCCAGGCCTGAGGACTCCTTATTGAGAGGGGGGTTGATGAACACAGCCACTTTGGTGTTGGTCCTGACGTCACACGCGTTCACTGTAGACAAAAAATGATATTGTTTTTAAAATATTATTGTGACATAATAAGATAGATGGATGGTGTCAGAGTGGTTTGTTTGTAAACTCTTTTATTGCACTTACAAATAAGAAAAATACATAAGATAGTGAAACAAAAAGAGAGGTGAGTATCAAATGAGATGGCATCCGATAGAGTGGAAAGGTTAATGGGGAAGAAGAAGAATAAACGTCGTACGTCTGGTGCACCGGTAATCAGCAGTAAGGAGTTAGAAAAAGAGGAGTCTGAGCTAGAAAAAGTAATATACATACAAGGAAGCAAGTGTCAAATACTCCACAGAAGCCAATAGCCTTTCCACCCTGAGTTTTGCACTGGTTAGACAGATAGTCAGACGCTGCAGGTGATCAGCAGTAAGGAGGAGTCTCAGCTAGAAAAAGGAGTATACTTACAAGAGCAGCAAGTAATGAAAACTCCACAGAAGCCAATAGCCCTTCCGCCCTGAGTATTGCACTGATTCATAGATAGACAGACGCCGCAGGTGCTCAGCAGTAAGGAGCTAGAATGATAGGAGTGTCAACTAGAAAATGGTGTATACTCACAAGAGCAGCAAGTAGCGAATACTCCACAGAAGCCAATAGCCTTTCCGCCCTGAGTATTGCACTGGTTCCTTGATAAGCACACGCCACCAGTGTTCCGGTCTGAGCCAAGACACTGTTCGCCGTTGCCGACTGTGAATATACTGCCTGGCCCGTTCTGTCTCGGCGCTGCGGGGGAAAAATGGTTAAAATATACATACAATCACGTCTTTATCCCTTACGGGGTAGACAGAGCCAAGAGTCGTGAGACTCGAAGGCCACGCTTAGCTGAATAGTGGGCTCTCTGATGGAATGGAGATTCAGGTATAGTAACAGGTTGCTAGCCCATCGCCTATGAGTGGAGGAATCCCCAGTTTAAAGCCCTTTCCCTCGATTGACTTTTACAATCTGCGCGGGAAGTGAAGCAGCTGGCACATTCTATGTTTTTTCTTTGCTTCCAGACCAGCATGGAAGCGCTAAAATATTTCATTTAATTTATTTCAAAACAATTATTAACATCCTACAATTCGTACATTCGACGTACAGATGTAAAGACAAGTAAACCATAAAATATCTTTCGACTATCGCCATGTGAAGAAAACCAACTAAACCGATGCCGTTACTTTTTAGTTTTACATGACCAAAAAGAGTGTTATGTTTTCAGGGTTCATGTATACGTATGTACCTATGTAAGTTTCTTTATTCCACCATAAGTCCTAAACGCCTTAACAGGTTTTGATGTGAGAAGTATTCTTACATTCCTTGCATTCCTCCGAGTGACATAGGCTATGTGAGTTGTCAGTCGTGTTTTTTGTATTTTTAATAACTAGCCGGTGCGCTTCGCGACTTCTATTGTTCGACTTCTATCAAAATCTCTTTATTTGCGATAAAATGTATATGTTTATGTTAGACCTTCAAAAAATATAACAGTGAAAACCGCATCAAATTTGGTCAAGTAGTCTTTGCGTGATGCGCGTACACACATGTATAGGTACAGACAGACATACAAAAATTCTAAAAAAATGGTTTTGGCTTCTATTGGCCCCATGAAGACCCCTCATAGTTTTTTTTCTTAAATAAGTATTTATCTTATCTCCTATGTACTGACACAGACCAGTTACAGTTTAATTATTTGTACTGACAGCTGGCGCCCGCGGCTACGCTCGCGGTAATCCTTTCTTAGCGGATGCCTACGTCATAACATCTACCTGCATGCCAAATTTCAGCCCGATCCGTCCAGTGGTTTGGGCTGTGCGTTGATAGATCACTATGTCAGTCAGTCAGTCTGTACTTATAACGTTACGTATAAGTCTGTTCTTATATATATATATGATGATTAGCTTGCTAAAATTTTGAAACACTTACTTCTGTGCACAGATGCCGTGGCATGCTGGACTGCTACGACTAGAAGAACTAGTTTGCTGATTAAATTTAACGTCATTTTGATATCTGTAAAAAGAAAATTGATTTTAATGTAAAAAGAAGATCTTTGGAGGTAGAGATGAGAACCACCCGGGTTAAAACTCGAAATTGGGTAAATACTCAGCTATTACCCATTTCAGTCCATGCTTTGTAGTAGATTGAAGCGGTGGTGGCCGAGTGGTAATGACCCGCCTGAGGTAGGATAGGACCCGGGTTCAAATCCTACCTGTGTCACATGAGTTTGCCAATCTGACTCATGTATGGTAGTTTTCTCATAGATCACCTGCTTCCGGTGAAGGAAAACATCGTGAGGAAACCTGCACATTGGCTGACTGTTTAGTTTACTAGTGTGTATACGGACACTGCCACTAGATGGCGGTAGTCGTAAAAGTCATGTCAGATGCCTTTAGGCGACTTGAATAAAATCTGACACCAGTGTTACTAATATACACTCGATAAGAAGAAGAAGTAGATTGCCTATATTAGGAGGTAAAGGAACAGGATGATTCTACTAAAACAAACGTACAAATCTTGCCTCAGTTGTGTCTCAAAAGCCAAAGAAATCGTAATAAAACTTAGAAGTCTTACAGAGATCTTGTCACTTTATTTCAATTTCCTTGGCTCTTGAGACACAATTGAGACGCGACATCGAAGTTTGTAATTATAAGAATCAGCCCCCTAGGCGACCAAGATTTTTTGATGAGTTTCTTTCGGCATTTCTTTACAGCAGTGGTCGTTCCGAAATGCTAGTAGTTTGTAGTTTTTGACTTAAAAAGTAGGTAGGTACCTGTAAAAGCCAAGTATCAATAAAGTATTTTTGATTTTGATACGTGTATTTTTACACGACTGACCAAAAAAGGAGTGTTATGTTTTCAGCGTTCATGTATGTATGTATGTATGTATGTATGTAAGTTTCTTTATTCCACCATAAGTCCTGAACGGCTTAACAGATTTTGATGTAAGAGGTGTTGTTGGATTCCTTGCATTCGCCCGAGTGACATAGGCTATGTGACGTCATCATAAAAACAAAATGGCGGATTATATACGCGATAAACAGCTGACCGAAAAAAATAAATTTGATCAATCTTATCGAGTGTAGTATCAAATTGAAGGGCTTTGAAAGGCAATTTCAAAAATATATATAACTTATATGTTTGTATGTACTTTTAGTTGTATAAATAAAATAGATAGTAAGATCAACACCGTTAGATCGTCAATGTACACAGAGAGTCCGGCCTTCGGCCTCGCCCCGCTCTTTGCTCACAAGCCCGAGCTCGGCCTTCGGCCTCTCTTGCGTGGCTGGCAGCCCTGGAGCTGCGTTCAGGCCAGGCCGAAGGCCGAGTCTTTCGTATACATGGATGACCTTATGATTTCATTTCAAACGGCTCTTAACGTCGAGTGGCCGAGGGTCTCCTATAATGGCTCGCCCCCCGTCGATTATACGATTCTAGTTTACGTAGGCAGTACCCCAGATCCACTTTGGCGCGCCTTGCGCCCATAAGGCAACAGTTCAAAGCTTCGTCTAAACTACCACCGGCTGTGGTCGACGCCAGGGTTCTCTATGTCATTCGGTCGAGCACCTCCCCCGCCTATATATTATAGGTACTCTCCGCAGGCAGTACCCCAGGTCTACTTTCAGGTCTATTTTGGTACCGTTTCCGGTGCTGCTGCATCTGCGTTTAAATTGAAGGATGCTTTCCTTCCCCAGCCGCATCGTTTCGTGAACAAAGTGCAGGACGAGGCCTCAGGCCGAGCCCTTTGTATACATAGATGACTTTTATATTTCATCTCAAACCTCCAGTAAACCAAGGACCCCCCCACCCCGGCCGCGCAATCAAGGCCACAGCCCGAGCTGCGTGTCCAGGACAGGCCGAAGGCCGAGTCTTTCGTATACATGGATGACCTTATGATTCAAACGGCTATTAACGTCGGCTATGACTGGCTGTGGTCGTTGCCCAGGGGCCATTGTAATATTTGGTCGAGCACCCCCCGCTCCTTATCTATTATACACGACTGACCAAAAAAGGAGTGTTATGTTTTCAGCGTTCATGTATGTATGTATGTATGTATGTATGTAAGTTTCTTTATTCCACCATAAGTCCTGAACGGCTTAACAGATTTTGATGTAAGAGGTGTTGTTGGATTCCTTGCATTCGCCCGAGTGACATAGGCTATGTGACGTCATCATAAAAACAAAATGGCGGATTATATACGCGATAAACAGCTGACCGAAAAAATTTTTTTGATCAATCTTATCGAGTGTAGTATCAAATTGAAGGGCTTTGAAAGGCAATTTCAAAAATATATATAACTTATATGTTTGTATGTACTTTTAGTTGTATAAATAAAATAGATAGTAAGATCAACACCGTTAGATCGTCAATGTACACAGAGAGTCCGGCCTTCGGCCTCGCCCCGCTCTTTGCTCACAAGCCTGAGCTCGGCCTTCGGCCTCTCTTGCGTGGCTGGCAGCCCTGGAGCTGCGTTCAGGCCAGGCCGAAGGCCGAGTCTTTCGTATACATGGATGACCTTATGATTTCATTTCAAACGGCTCTTAACGTCGAGTGGCCGAGGGTCTCCTATAATGGCTCGCCCCCCGTCGATTATACGATTCTAGTTTACGTAGGCAGTACCCCAGATCCACTTTGGCGCGCCTTGCGCCCATAAGGCAACAGTTCAAAGCTTCGTCTAAACTACCACCGGCTGTGGTCGACGCCAGGGTTCTCTATGTCATTCGGTCGAGCACCTCCCCGCCTATATATTATAGGTACTCTCCGCAGGCAGTACCCCAGGTCTACTTTCAGGTCTATTTTGGTACCGTTCCCGGTGCTGCTGCATCTGCGTTTAAATTGAAGGATGCTGTCCTTCTCCAGCCGCATCGTTTCGTGAACAAAGTGCAGGACGAGGCCTAAGGCCGAGCCCTTTGTATACATAGATGACTTTTATATTTCATCTCAAACCTCCAGTAAACCAAGGACCCCCCCACCCCGGCCGCGCAATCAAGGCCACAGCCCGAGCTGCGTCCAGGACAGGCCGAAGGCCGAGTCTTTCGTATACATGGATGACCTTATGATTCAAACGGCTATTAACGTCGGCTATGACTGGCTGTGGTCGTCGCCCAGGGGCCATTGTAATATTTGGTCGAGCACCCCCGCTCCTTATCTATTATACACGACTGACCAAAAAAGGAGTGTTATGTTTTCAGCGTTCATGTATGTATGTATGTATGTATGTATGTAAGTTTCTTTATTCCACCATAAGTCCTGAACGGCTTAACAGATTTTGATGTAAGAGGTGTTGTTGGATTCCTTGCATTCGCCCGAGTGACATAGGCTATGTGACGTCATCATAAAAACAAAATGGCGGATTATATACGCGATAAACAGCTGACCGAAAAAAATAAATTTGATCAATCTTATCGAGTGTAGTATCAAATTGAAGGGCTTTGAAAGGCAATTTCAAAAATATATATAACTTATATGTTTGTATGTACTTTTAGTTGTATAAATAAAATAGATAGTAAGATCAACACCGTTAGATCGTCAATGTACACAGAGAGTCCGGCCTTCGGCCTCGCCCCGCTCTTTGCTCACAAGCCCGAGCTCGGCCTTCGGCCTCTCTTGCGTGGCTGGCAGCCCTGGAGCTGCGTTCAGGCCAGGCCGAAGGCCGAGTCTTTCGTATACATGGATGACCTTATGATTTCATTTCAAACGGCTCTTAACGTCGAGTGGCCGAGGGTCTCCTATAATGGCTCGCCCCCCGTCGATTATACGATTCTAGTTTACGTAGGCAGTACCCCAGATCCACTTTGGCGCGCCTTGCGCCCATAAGGCAACAGTTCAAAGCTTCGTCTAAACTACCACCGGCTGTGGTCGACGCCAGGGTTCTCTATGTCATTCGGTCGAGCACCTCCCCCGCCTATATATTATAGGTACTCTCCGCAGGCAGTACCCCAGGTCTACTTTCAGGTCTATTTTGGTACCGTTCCCGGTGCTGCTGCATCTGCGTTTAAATTGAAGGATGCTTTCCTTCTCCAGCCGCATCGTCTTGTGAACAAAGTGCAGGACGAGGCCTAAGGCCGAGCCCTTTGTATACATGGATGACTTTTATATTTCATCTCAAACCTCCAGTAAACCAAGGACCCCCCCACCCCGGCCGCGCAATCAAGGCCACAGCCCGAGCTGCGTCCAGGACAGGCCGAAGGCCGAGTCTTTCGTATACATGGATGACCTTATGATTCAAACGGCTATTAACGTCGGCTATGACTGGCTGTGGTCGTCGCCCAGGGGCCATTGTAATATTTGGTCGAGCACCCCCCCCCCGCTCCTTATCTATTATCTATCTTAGTTTCCGCGGGCGGTAATCCCAGCTCAGGTCACTTTGGTTGGTATATTTCGAGCACCTCCCCCGCCTATATATTATAGGTACTCTCCGCAGGCAGTACCCCAGGTCTACTTTCAGGTCTATTTTGGTACCGTTCCCGATGCTGCTGCAGCTGTGTTTAAATCGAAGGCTTAGCTTCCCTTCCCCAGCCGCGCTGCCGTTTCGAGAATAAAGTGCAAGACGAGGCTTTAGCCTAAAGTCGAGCCCTCTGTATACAAGGACGACTTTTATATTTCATCTCAAACCTCCAGTACACCAGGGGCACACAACCACCCGAGCTGCGTCCAGGCTGGGCCGAAGGCCGTGCCAGAGCATAATCACGAGACGGATCTCGTGAGCATAAAGGGGGCGAGGCCGTAGGCAGAGTCCTTCGTATACATGGACGATCTTCCGATGTCATCTTAAAGCCCCAATATTCAACAGAGATACTGAGTCCGAAGGCCGATTCGCCTTGGCCCGCGAGGCCGATGGCCGAGTTCCGTATATGAGAAGCCGAGATGCGTAGCGAGTCCGAAGGCTGGGGCCCGCCTCCAGCCGGTGCAAGCGAGACCGAAGGCAGAGTTGCAGCTTCATAGCAAAGAGCTAAAGCGAAAATAGTCTTTCGGCTCTTCACCTAGTCTAAACCGACAACTCTTCTACGTTGATGACTTTTTACTTACCCTTAAACTTTTCTTTAACATACTCGAAACTGCAAAAGTAAAATTGTCCTGCACAGCACGCTAGGTGCTTTAGCCTCGCCTCGCCTCTCGGCTTTATGTACGCAGCTCACCCATCAGGCCTTCGGCCTCAGCCCCTCTGCTGGTTTGAGATGAAATGAGAAGGTCATTTATGTATACGAAGGGCTAGGCCTTCGGCCTTGTCACTCTCTCTGCTCACGAGATGGAGCTCGACCTTCGGCCAAGCACAAGTTGTCAGTCGTGTTTTTTATTTTTTAATAATTAGCTTGTTCGAACAATCTTTCACTTCGCATAACAGCCACTTAGGGGTTGAGTTTTGAAAAAAAAAGGAAGCCTATTGTTGAACTCGGGTCTTGAACAACATCAAAAAAGAAGCCTATAATTGACCTCGAGTCTTCAAGTACCATCCATATTAATTTTCATCAGTATTCAACTACAGTATAATATAATATACACAGTATCCTAACTAATATTATAAATGCGAAAGTGAGTTTGTCTATTTGTTACCTCTTCACGCTTTATCTACTGAACCAACCTTCCTGAAATTTGCATACACATAGTTAGAAGTACGGAGAAGGTCAAAGGGTACCTTTCATCCCGGGAAAAAGCACTGTTCCCATGGGACATTCACGCAGGCGAAAGTAAAGTATAATATATACAGTATAATTTCAGTATTTAACTACAGTAACGCCGTGAGCATTGTTATATATACATGTAGGTACACAATAAATAATTTTTTCGGGACATCTTCTATTTTCTAAGAGAGGATTTCCCAAAATTTCCACGTGACAAAGACCCATACTAGTAAATAATATAAGCGACGTATCCTCAAACTTTTCCAAAAGTCCACTTTCACAATCCATGGGATAGCATTCTCAGTTATTTTAATCTCTAACTGTTAATTCTAACTTACGACATCAAAAGTTAAAAATAAACACTTAGTAGTTCATTATGATAATATTGATTGAGAAATATGTTGACCGTTAATGCCGATGACCGTACAACCTGTTCTGTGTTGTTCTATGAGCTCAGACTGCGGCAATTGGACGTTTGAAAACGGTCATTTTTAGCCCGATGGCTTTTTTGGACTTGACCAATTTTGGCCCGGCTTTCTCCAATGTTTGAGTGATTGACTGTGGAAACACATTTTGTGGGTTCAATACCTTCTTAAGTGGCCAGGTTGGGTGGGCTTTGGGTCTACTTGGTAATGAAATGTGGTAATAAGATCAAAGAGGCACTCTGACGAATATCTTTTTGCACCTAGGTATTTGAATGGAGATTGAACCGGGAACCCAGTGGTTCATAGATAAGGTAACTTTAGACATACGATGACCCTCTGAAACTATAACTAGAATATATTATATCTCTTAATATATATCTCTCAATATTCAATATATGTACCTACTAGCTTTCGCCCGCGTGAATTTCCCATACGTGACTTTTCCCGGTATGAAAGGTACCCTATGTCCTTCTCCGTACTTCTAACTATGTGTATGCGTAATTTCAGAAAGATTGGTTCAGTAGATAAAGCGTGAAGAGGTAACAAACAAACAAACTCACTTTCACATTTATAATATTAGTTAGGATACTTCTTTATATATTTTTATATATTCTTTCTATAATATTCTTCCGTTGAGTGATTGACAGACAACGCACAGCCAAAAACTACTGGGCGTAGGAAGCTGAAATTTGTCATGTAGGTTCCTTAGGGAGTGTAAGGGAGCACTAAGAGAGGATTTCCCGAAATTTCCATGGGAATAAAGTCCCTGGTCCAAGCTAACTTATATAATAAAGCTGTGTTTGATTGTTTGTTTGGACGCGCAAATCTGTTACCAGTCAGATTTGGAAAATATTTCACACTAGCCTCGCCCCGGGGCTTCGCTCCCGTGGGAATTTCGGGATAAAAAGTACCCTATGTGCTATTCCCGGTATTTTTCTACCCGTATACCAAATTTTATCGAAATCCGTCCAGTAGATTTTGCGTGATTGAGTTACAAACATCCTCAGAAATTCACATCCAAACTTTTTTTTATATTATTAGTATAGTAGGATTAATATTTCACAGGAACGACAGGCTGGAGTATATCGCTATCGAGAATCCGGTTTTTCCCATAGGAGTGAAGCCACGGGGCTTAGGTAGTGAAATAATAACACAACACTTTAATTAACATTCATTTCATAATTCAAATTTTGTTGTGTCAAAAGCTTTTGTACACTTTATGAGCGCAGCTTTCAAACCGGCTTTTAAAACCTAGCGGAACGTACAATAAAATTAATTACTTTTTACTGTGATTGGCAATATTAAGTTAAAGAAATTGGATGTTACTTATTTACGTTGAGTAAAGAAATTGGGTGCAGTTCTATGACTGTAAATGTATTTATGCGAACCGCTAAGGTATGGAATTCTCTCCCCGCGTGTCGCTGTTTCCCGACACATCATTTTGGGGTTTTCTAGGCAAGAGTGAATAGGCATTTTTTGAGTTTGCGTGTACCTGAATCTCATTCTTGCTTTCCATCAGGCAAGATAGGGATCAAACGAACTTATTTTTTTTAATAAATAAAGCTTATGATCATCTCAACACATCCCATAGGTACATGTTATCATTCCATAGGTATATGTTATTATAGTCCAAGCGCCTCGTATTGTACGTCGTCACTTAGAATATTAAATTGTAAATTACACGCGGACGAAGTCGCACATATTGGACATATTTATATGGCAAAGCTTGCACTAACACATTGACAGACGAGCAAAAACATAAACGATCCATCGTTGAACACCAAGTTTTTGTTAAGCTGTAACTTAATGTCGTATACAGTTAATTGGTTGATGTGTATGTGTATTTTTTACACGGAATAACTGAAACGAAACTTGTTATATTATCGCACAATGACACCTCAGACTCAAGAGAGTCGACGATGAAAAAGGTTACAAGCAATAATATGCTCCACAGTCTAGCTCATCGTCGAAAAATTGCCTGCTTGTCAGTTTTCTACCGATTGTACTTCGGCGAGTGTGCTCACAAGCTGCATGAGCTCATACCACCTGCCCCTTTCTTCAACCGGACAACCAGACGCACTGCAGGCTATCGTCCGTTCTTGGTTAATATTCCCCCCGCACGCACCAAGCGCTTTTCGTCATCATTCCTAATGCGCACAGCGAAGCAGTGGAACTCCCTGCCTGCGTCTGTGTTCCTGAGCACAAACAACCTGACTCTCTTTAAAACCAGAGTGAATAGGCTGCTGCTGGGTAAGCTCGCTACATCGTAGACCTCATCTCTGTCCTCGGACAAGATTGTGGTCAAGAGCAAACCCATCATTAATAAAAAAAAAGTGATTGCGTTTAACCCAACATTATCTTCTGCTCTCCTGAACGCTAGACCCATTATTTAACTGAAGGCTTATAAATCATATATATATAGATCAATACTTTATTGCACCATTTGCAGCTAGTAGTTTGTAGCTTTGAGACATAATATATTATGATTAAATAATTAGTTTTCGACGTGAAAAAGAGCCTTCTATGAAGGCCAAGTTTCAATAAAAAAAATTGACTTTGACTTTGACAAAAAAGAACATACAAAGTAATGACAAAAGTACGTACAAAGTAGTGATCATAATAATTTATTACCAAGAAAAGTTACAAATTACAAGTAATGAAGCCCTGTGCTAAGTAAAACCTTGTGTTTTGGGCTAGACAGTATGAGTTTATATGTACTTATGTAGGTAGGTATAAATTATTAATGATAAGTAAGGGGACCGGACAAGGTATGAGTATTGTTAAAATATGTAATTTTATGATAGAATACATATAATTAAATACATTTTGCGACTTACAAGCACGAGTTTATTCTCCTGATCTAATTTATTACTTGTAGGGAAAGTCCATTTTCTACGCATAACCGGAGAGCATGTATGAAGAGAGTGATGAGTGTAGAGGAATAGCAAGAGAGATCTGTAAAGATCGTAGCAAGTGGAAATCGCTAGTCTCTGCCTACCCTAACGGGAAAAAGGCGTGATAATATGTATGTATGTATTTTCTACGCGTGACGTCATATGAATGAACGTTTAGTTAGGGGCGTTTTGGTATCGTCCAAACATCGCTTAAAAATGTGAATTGATTTTTGCTATATCTTGGGAAATACTTTGGTTATTGATGTAATTCTTTTAATGATGATTCTATAATTGTGAGATATTTCAAAGAAGCATCAAAAATGAAAGTTGTCCGGTCCCCTATTGTACTAATATCAGTTTTGTAAGTTTCTTGTCATTTTAAGTCTTTTTGTGCCTCTCGCTCATTTGGCGAAGCTCATAAAACATCCCATAAAGTAATATTTCAGTCAGTCAGTTACCGGCACTAAACGCAGACTTCGTGTAACCTCAAACACTATAATATAACCATTTCTATTTTATTTACGACCGTCAATGTGCATTCTATGACCGCCCACGGATTCGAACCGGCTATGCCTGCTGTAAAGCTGTACAATGTGCCGTTAGGCTATAGATGAAATTTTTGGTTTTATTCTATAGAGCTTTTATTCATAAAGCTTCGTAAAATTACCGTAATTATTAGTATGTCACCGTTAGATAGCATAATACGTTAATGTGCACATTACCTAGGTAATCTGCAGATGCTCTGATACAATTCGTTAAAGTGTAAAATTTTAATTAAAAAAGCTCTTATTTGCACTTTACCGATGTACGAATGGTACATCGTTAAATTGCGGAAGGCTGTTAACGCAATACTTTTGTTTCGCTCGCCCGCTTGTTCGGGTCGCTCGATTAGTCCAATTCGCGATTGGTCCAAAGTTCCAAAAAATGTTAAGATCATAAATAGTAGTAGTTAGATTTAATTTATTTTTTTATGACCGCCCAGAAAGACTTTAAGGGCGGAAAAGAAGTTAGGTTTAGGTAATTTTTTTTATGACTACATGGAAAGATTTTGAGGGCAGAGAAGTTAGGTTCAGGTTATTTTTTTTAAGACCATCCGGAAAGCCTTGTGTGCAGCCTGTTTTATGGAATTTACCGTAGGCATAGTCTGCAGATTATCTAGTAAAAATGTATGGAACAGCTGATTTTTAGGGTTCCATACCTCAAAAGGTAAAAACAGAACCCTTATAAGATCACTTTGTTGCCCGTCTGTCGGTCTGTCTGTCAAACTTTTTTTTCTCAGGAACGCTTAAAGGTATCAAGTTGAAATTAGTATCGAATACTCGGATCCACTGTATTCCACAGTCTCTTTCAGCAAAAAAAGTAATCAAAATTGTACGTCAACGCGATCAGGAGTTATAACCGTAAATGTTGCGATTTTTTGCATAATTGCGATTTCAGACAGCAAACAAAACCTAATGGAGTTACTTTCCGTTGACCTAAAATTATGAAATTTGGCAAAAAGCAAGGTCTGATAGTACTTATACAGGAATAAATCTGAAAATTTTAATTATGTTGTTGGAAGTCTAAAAAAACGTGATGCAAACTTATTTTTGCTCTAGATTCATAGTACTCATAAATATGAACATCTTTTTGTATGGGATCAACTCTGAAATCTCAAAAAAAAACCAGCCAAGTGCGAGTCAAACTCGCGCACCGAGAGTTCCGTACAGAACCCTCTCGCCGTAAGAAAGCATCTCACATTAAATAGCTCTAACTAAAATACCAACTTGTTTCAAAAACAAACTTAACTTTGCAGTTCAATTCCTAGATTTCATATTGCATCGAGCGCAAAAATAAGTTTGTAACACTTTTTTTTAGACTTCCAACAAAATATTTATAATTTTCAGATTTATTCCTGAACAAGTATATACGCTGTTAGACCTTGCTTTTTATAAATTTCATATATTTTTGCCTTTTGCGGTACTGAACACTAAAAACGACATTCCCGCGGGCGAAGCCGGGGCAAAAGCTGGTAGTTATAAAGTTATTTCCAATTTCTATTGTATTATTTAATAGGTTTCTCGGACAAGCAACATTATGTGAAAGTTTAAAAATTTTCACCGTATTAATTAAATTTTATAATTATTGTTATTTTATAGGTACGAAGTGTATAGGTTACTTCAAAAAGGTTGTATGTTCCAATGTATGTATTTTTACTTAATAATTAGTGTAATTATTATTTTTATTTAATTATTTTTTTAAGTTCACCGATTTCTCCGCAAATTGTGGACAGGTTTTAATTTTTTATTTTATTTTTAGTGTTTCTTTATAAATCAAATATTAAATGTGCAATTTATTTTATTTTATGAATTTGTATTACAATAAAATAAAGCCATAAGAATATATTTAAGTACATATAGGTATATTCTGAGAAGAAAGAAGATCAAATTAGCGCGGAAATGGTTTCCTTTACAAATTATATATAGGTGTGTCATATTACACTTTAGGCATTTAATTATGTTGAAAACTAAAAACCCTTGTAGTAAATAAATACTTAAATTAACATTTTCCCATCTCAAAATGAAATGATACTACCCGCGAGCACTCGCGCTATGAGCATTTCCCTCACGCAGATTTTAAAATTCGCGATATTTCGTCAAAATCGTGCATACGCGCCTCGTTTTCGCTATAGCTGAGTTTTGTTAGTCCCCCGACCCCCTCGTAACAGTTACACCCATGCAGTGCGTCCCAGTCCATCTAGGGAGGGGGTTTGTCCGGCCAGGTCGCCGAACGCGGCATTTTGCTCATCGCGCGAGTATCGGCGTAAGTACATATTTATTTATTATTTTTTCCCTTGAATGTTGTAAATTAAATAATATAATAGTTTTTTGTTATTATTTTGTTAAATAATCATCAGTAATTATTGTGGTTAGCAGTTTATTTATAAAACTGAACATTTTTCCAGATGGATAAGCAACAATAAATTATTTCGTGACTCGAGGAAGACTTTTATTTTACTATACTAAAATTAGACCTAAACCTAGCAGTATGTTCTGTTTCAACTAAAATAAGGTTTGGGTGTCTTATGTACCAAACAAGAAAAAAACAAAAAAATGTCGTGATGATAAATAAGTACATCACATAATGACCGAATTGATCTAGATAGCGGAGATAGCTCAAAACTAAAAATAACACATTTTATAACAAAACTAAAGGGGTGGATGTGGTTGACAGGCTAAAAGAAGAGTATTCCGTGGTTCGAGTGTCTTGCAGATAGCCGCTGAGGTTATTTTTTTCTATATTAAATATAGCTAGCCAAATTATAAAGAAAATACAAATATTTTGATCACAAGGAGACAATATCTAAAAAGCTAGCTCTTGAGCTTACTCAACCCCTAATACAGCGGAGATCCACCATGCAGAACCTCTCACATCCTCTTCAGCAAATTATAAACAGATTTACAAAGGAACCTGGGGTTTCAGGGTTACAGAAACCCGATGGAATTTGCCCGATTTGTCCGAGACGAAAAAATTGCAAACAAAAAAGACATGTTTTAACTTCAATTTTTTTTTATGTCCAGAATATGTTATTACTTTGTGCAGTATATGCAAAGTTAG
Source organism: Ephestia elutella (assembly GCA_018467065.1). Taxonomy (NCBI): domain Eukaryota; kingdom Metazoa; phylum Arthropoda; class Insecta; order Lepidoptera; family Pyralidae; genus Ephestia; species Ephestia elutella. The sequence continues at coordinate 7,910,499 of CM031565.1, read as the reverse complement.
TGCATATGATGAAGATTAATGTCAATCTATCTTCTATGTTTTTTTTAAAGAAGTTTTTTTTTATTATTTTTTTTCCATAAGTTCGTTCAACTATTAATTAATTTAGTTCCTATGTTTATTATTAAAAAAAATAAGTTTAAAAATGTTAGAAACTTTAAATAAATATATTATTTGATTCTATATGATTGTTTTATTATAATATGGTCATTAAATGATACATAACTTATGTCCTATATACAAATAACCTGTTTAGAAAACGTGAGCGAAATACTCTATGCGCGAGTACTCGTGTAACTTTTAAGGGCGCGTGTTCTCCCGGGTTAATTTCGATTATAAAAGATGCCCAGAATCCGGAATTCAGAATTCTTTTAAATTTCATATCAACACTCTAACTTTAAGCTATATCTAACGATATAATATATCCATAATTAGCTATATCTAACATAAAACGAATTATTAGAAAATATGTAATGTATGAGTGGGACATTTGCTGTACAAAATTTTTGAAGGTTTGAATAAACTTGGCTTTTTTATTTTTTTTTATTTCTAACATAAAACGATTTGGCGGATACCTTACTACGGACACATACAATATAATATTAAAAAATAAATAGGGACACGAATATGACAAAAAAATCTCCTTTCTTGTATTTTCCGCACTTAGACAATTCAGAAATTCAGGAAAAAAAATAGAATAAAAAATTCCAACATTTAGAAATCTCGTTAAAATTTTAGGTACCTACTACCTATTTAAATTATTTTTGTTTAACATTAATATTTATTAAATATTTTGGAAAATCGCAGATTAAGAAAGTTTTATTTATATTCACACACTTACCAAAATAATTAAAATAACCTTAGTGTTATATTATTGGTTTGAATAAATTCATTTTTTTTAAATTTTATTAAAGATGGGTTTGCTCTTGACCACAATCTTGCCCGAGGACAGAGATGAGGTCTACGGTACGGTTTACAATTATATTTAAAATAACCCAGTTATTTTATTTTGATTATATATATTTTTTTATTTCATCAGAAAACTGCAATAGTTTTGTTTTGCGGAATAAGTAATAAGTATAACATTTTAACTTGAAATAAGGCAATAAAAAATTAAATTAACTCAAAAACTACTTACATAAAATATTATTATATAAAAGGTTTCAATTATATTTTCTGAAATTTAGATCATTTATTTGCATATTTCAATTTGACACAATTAAAATTAAATTAAATAATTATTATATATATAAATAAATGTAGTACTCACGTCTGTCCGTATGCCCTGGTCCGTCGGAAGCAACATAATTATGTAACTCACTGGTTTATATACCTGACGCCTTGGCTATGACCGGCCTTAGTACGGGAGCTAACTGCCATTTCATATCGAGTATTAAATCATATGTAAACTAAAACTATAAATGAATAATAAATAAATAATGAATGAAGAGAGTAATAAGGTTGACTGGTAGAGAATGGTGTTAGCGTTAAGTCCGCCTTTTATACCATTTGTATTATTTTGGTTTAATAAAGTTTTAAGTAATTAAATAAGTAGTGGAAGCGAAAGAAATTTGTTAGGATCGTAGCAAGTGAAAATCGCTAGTCCCTGCCTATGAAAGGAAAAAAGTCATGATAATTTATGTATGTATGTGGTCACAGGCTTTAAATAAATTATTTATTTATTTTGTTTTTGAAAACATCTATGGGCGAGGCTTGGCAGTAAAATCGACTAGAATGCCGTGATTAAAATGGCATGACGCTGTCGTGCCACGATGGGCATTTGTTTTAAATCTGCCGGGCGTCCAGTGAAGGCCAATTTTTTAGATTATAAACTTCTATAACTGAATATACTATCTTTCCTAATTTCCCAATTTCAACAAGTCGTTTTTGAGCAAATAAAGATATGAATATGACAGCGACTTTGTCAGTTTTCTTTTACTAAAGCCGGCCACACATGTTAGTATATTTTCGTTCTGAAATGTTAGATCCGGGGACTAGAATGCACGCTTTTCATACAAAATGTTCGAGTAAAACACAAAATGCACACGTGACTTACCTTTTTAAGTTCGGAAACCGAAACGAATTGTGTGCGCCCACTCGAACATTTTGTATGAAAAGCAATTAATTTTGTATAAACATTTTGTATGAAAAGCAATTAATTTTGTTTAAACATTTTGTATAAAAATCTCGGGTTCCCAGATCTAACATTTCATAACGGAAAAAACCTGATGTGTCCGCCCAACTTATATCGCCCAGCTTATAAATGTCGCCGTCTCCCGGTCTATGAAATATTTTCTCTATTAAACTGTAGGCCTACAAAACTTTCTTATTAAGGTTTTTATTGAATATTCAGCATCATCTTCAATTTTGATTTAGACGTAACTTCCTGGATCTATAGTTCTTATGGCATCCATAGGTGGTCTTTCATAGACCAAAAATTATTTATTACTAAGCGAGTTTTCCCACTCGGTGGACCGACGACCTGGTGAAGGTCGCGGGATGCGCATGGATGCGGGCAGCGCATGACCGGTCGTTGTGGAAATCCTTGGGGAAGGCCTTTGTCCAGCAGTGGACGTCTTTCGGCTGACAGAAGAAGAAGAAGCGAGTTTTATTGATAGGCTGGTAGAATTAAAATACTATTCGAGCTTAAAGCCTACAAGAGGTTTTAATGGCATTATTTGTAGCCCAATATGACTATCCTAGTATTTCCTCCTCTAAAAAGTGCTTGGGGCAAAGGGGGTGAAAATGTACTTACGAAAAGGGGTATTGTTGCGGTTTATATCTCGAAAAAGACCCACAATTTCGAAAACATAGTCCTATCAAAAGTTTTAATGCATTAAATTCTGCGTCTTATGGGATTAAATACATATATTTTGGACAACCTGGTCCCACACTAGTGCTCATCGAAATTGAACAAAACTCACAGACATGTGCGAGGATGTATGTTTGATACTTAACTGCGCAAAATCCACTGGACGAATTTCAATGAAATTTGATACACTACTAGAAAAATACTGGATATAGCACATAGGATAGTCTTTATTCCGAATTTTCTACGAGAGTAGGGCCCTAGGGCGCAGCTAATTATAGCATTTTTCATAGGTATGGAATACTTGCTAAACCCCGGGGCTCCGCTCACTTGGGAATTTCGGGATAAAAATTATCATATGTTAATTTCCAAGACTTGCTCTATTCGTGTGCCAAATTTCGTCAAGATCCGTTCAGTAGCCTTCGTGTGATTGAGTGACAAAAATTGCAAGTTTGTATGGGAATGTTTTAACATTTATGATAATATGTACTAGATGCGCCCTGAGGCTTCGCTCCCGTGAGAATTTCAGGAAAAAATAGACTATGTGCATTTTTAGGTGTAACTCTACTCGTGTATCGAATTTCATCGATATCTGCTTAGTAGATTTTGTGTGATTGAGTAACAAAAACATCCGAACGATGGCATTTAACCCTAGCTGACGCTTGGGAATTCACTCTCATGACAATTTCATAATAAAAAGTAGCTTATGTACTTTTAAGGTTTTACTCTACTCGTGGCCTGTGGTGTGGCCCTAGAATAGCTAGCACCAACCCATCTCTTCCCGTGGGTGTCGTAAGAGGCGACTAAGAGATTTAAAACACCGGAGGATGGGCAGCAGCATCTTTCCGCGTACTAAGCCATCACACTGCGATCGCCAACCCGCCTGCCAAGCGTGGCGATTACGGCAAAACCCTCCATGGATGAAATCCTTGGGGGAGGCCTTTGTCCAACAGTGGACGTCTTTCGGCTGAGAGAAGACTCTACTCGTTTATCTGAAATTCGTTCAGTAGGTAGTTTTGCGTTATTGAAATTACTGAATTAGTTATAAGAAATTAAAATTTGTTCAACTTCGATGAGTAATTTTTATGGGAAGCGGGTTGTCCAAAAAATATATATTTACTCTCATTAAATGCACAATTTCATGCTCTAAAACTTCTAATAAGACTATGTAACGAAATTGTGAGTCCTTTACAACATATGATCGTAAAACCGCAATAACACCACTTTTAACGGTACATTTTACTCCCTGTGCCCTAAGCACAACTTTTTGGAGGGGGAAAGGCTAGGATAGTAATAAAACCTCTCCTAAAATAGTGGAGTCTCTTGTTGGCTTTAAAGTCGAATTGTCTTATTTTATGCTTTAATGGTACCAGCCTATGATAGAACGAACAAAATAAATATTTATCAATTTATCAATCAATACAATATAGAATTTATAATCACTTGATTTTCTATTATAATTAGGTACTTACTTGATTTTTTTTTTAAATTTTAAATTAATAGTGTAGTAGTAACCTAACTCTAAATTCACTTTACATTATAATACAGTTTTTTACTTGTGTATGCAACAGTAGGTAGGTAACTTAAATAAATTAAATACAAAACTATTTTTCTTACTAAATGTGTATCTAATATTCTTCAAGCAATAAGGAATTTTGCGCGTGAAAGGAGTCCGTGTTGCTCTAATATTAAATGTTTGGAGGGGTTATTGTAAATTCGTCCCTAGAGTTAATTCGGTACCTAATTAATATTCCATACATTCAAAGTAAATTCGGTACTTCGATATAAAATATGAACATTTGTGTTAAGTTTGCCACTCAAGTTTATTTTTGCAAAATGTTAGTTAGCAGTAAAATGATAACACATAATGTAAGTAGTATTGCCTTGCTAATTTTTTATGTTTGATACGTATGTATAATTGTCTATTTTATACCGTGATCATTGAAAACCGGAAAAAGGCGTGATAATATGTATGTATGTATGTATGTATCATTGAAAATTTGCGATTATTATTATCCTGATTGATTGACTTATGTTGTCATGAAATAAAATTGTATCGCAAGCAAATTGGCTGGCTGTGATTTTATCTTTTACAAGTAATTATATAATAAATGTTCCAGCAGTGGACGTCTTTAGGCTGAGAGAGAGAGAGAGAGAGAGAAATATAATAATACAATATTCGTATTGTACAACGTAATTTTGTATTTTCTTCTGACCGGGCCCCTTCGGGCTAAGGGCCCGTAGTATTTGGCCGACTTTCCGCACCAAACAAAACAAATAAATGTATCACACAGATTGATTTAGCCCCAAAGTAAGTTCGATGGGGATACTAACTCAACGATACTTATCACGATGACGATACTACATTTAAAGATAAACATCCAAGACCCAGGCCAATCTGAAAAAGATTATTTTCCATCTTGACCTGACTGGGGATCGAACCCGGTAATGTATAAGTATATTCGTCCACAATAGTTCTTTATTTGTAAGACATATGTTGTATAGTGACATCTTCGGAGAAAATGCAGCAGTGGAGTTTGTTGCGCCGCCTCTTCTCCACTTGCGCTTTGGAGGAGGTGGTAACCTTTTAAGTAATTTTCTGACGTCAACTAACTAACAAAGCTAATCATTTAAAAATAAAAAACACGACTGACAACTTACATAGCCTATGTCACTCGGAGGAATGCAAGGAATCTAACAATACCTCTTATATTAAAATCTGTTAAGCCGTTCAGGACTTATGGTGGAATTAAGAAACTTACATACATACTACTTACATACATGAACCCTGAAAACATAACACTCCTTTTTTGGTCAGCCGTGTAAAAAACAAGTATACGACGATTTAAAAGTGCTATTTATAAGCCCATTTAAATAAAATCATTTTCATGGCATTATACCTTGAGGTAGCTTAGGAAAGTTTCATCACGAGTCACGTGTCAAAAGCTCCTCCCCACGTGGTCTGGTCTGGTTCACTGTGGTCAAGAGATAAAGCTAACAGACGTATTGACATGTTCTTACCAGGCGAAGTCGAGTTCTGATCAAACAGTTTTTGGCATCTAGCTGACAAACAGACGGACAGGGCAACGCTCCCGTTGGTTAGTCAATCGTTAGGAAACATGTGCGTACAGTCGGTCACATTTTTATGTAAGTATGTATGGTCAATTTATTCACAATTATTATTGTCCTATTATGTAAACAATCTTCACAGTACTTTTGTTGAATTTTGTTGAAAATTAATCAAATATTTGTTCAAACCTACACATTCTAAAACAACATTTATTAACCACAAAAGTAATTTCCTAAAAAGTCTATTCTATTGTTAATATCTCTGGTTCTAAGCGACGTATCAAGATGAAACCTACGCCAGATTTTAAGTTAGACCTTCTACAATACAACTGTGAAAACCGCATCAAATTTTGCCTAGTAGTTATTGCGTGATGCGCGTACAAAAAATTAAAAAAAAAATAGTTTTGGCTTCTATTGGCCCTATAAATTATTTTTTCTTAAATATCTTACTATGTATGTATGTACAGACACAGACCAGTTACAGTTTTATTATATGTATTGATTTTTGGATGCAGATAGCCTTTTGCTTTTGGGCACGTTGCTGCGGGGCCTCTCGAGAATTTATTTTTTATAATTTGCAATTATTTTTCTTAGAAAGTTAGTATCCTACTTTAAAAAATGCGAAAGTTTGAATGTGAATTTGTGAGGATGTTTGTTACTCAATCACGCAAAATCTACTGGACGGATTTCGATGAAATTTGGTATACGGGTAGAAAAATACCGGGAATAGCACATAGGGTACGTTCTTTAAATTTAATCTTCAAGATAAATTAATTCCTCACATATCCAGTATTTTTTGATTACGATAAATATTACACAGTACAGTATTTTATGATTACGATAAACTTTTGCATTGAAAAAAAAATATTACACCATCGTGCACAACAAACCGCAAATTTCAGACAAAAATCAAAATTTTAGACAGAATATTAATTAAAAAATATATTTTTTTGTTTTATTGGCCCTATAAAGAAAGATACCTCACCTCGTAGACCAGTTTCAGTTTTATTATTACCTATATAATTAAATTTATAAGTGCATGTTAAAATGCATCCGACTGTACCTACCTGCAGCGCGTAATTAACGCCTCACGCAAGATTATCTAATAACAACACGTCTGTCTGTATGTAAATGTAATTCCCAAATAACAGCGACAGAGAGATCATACTATAAATTACAACTTTATTTGTATATTAAAATTGGGATTTTATCATGGGGAGTTTCTACTTTTATTTTAAACTAGCTTTTGCCCGCGGCTTCGCCCGCATGAAAATCCCACGGGAGCAGTTCTTTTTTCCGAGATGAAGGGTACCTTACTCTTAAAAATGAAATGATTGAATAGTAAGTAGAAATAAAACTACATGCTTAAAATTGAATAGAATATAAAATAACGTGTCTCAAAATTTGAAAAAAGGAAAAAACGCGTTGCGGCTGGCAGCTTCCACTTTGGAAGTCAACAAAGAAGTGTCCACAGTTTTTAGGGTTCCGTACCTTAAAAGGTAAAAACGGAACCCTTATAAGATCACTTTGTTGTCCGTCTGTCCATCTGTCTGTCAAACTTTTTTTTTCAGGAACGGAGAATGTTGATACCTTCAAGCGTTGAAATACTCGGATCCACGGTCTCTCAGCAAAAAAATAATCAAAATTATACGTCGACGCGATCAAGAGATATTACTGTAAATGTAGCGAAATTTCGCATATTTTGCGATTTAAGGCAGCAATCAAAACATGGAGTACTTCCCGTTGACCTGAAATTGTGAAATTTGGCAAAAAGCAAGGTCTAACAGTACTAATACAGGAATAAATCTGAAAATTGAAAATATGTTGTTGGAAGTCTAAAAAAAGTGTTACAAACTTATTTTTGCGCTGGATTCAGCATGAATCTTAGGGATCGAAAGCAAAGTTAAGTTTATTTCTGAAACTAGTTGGTATTTTAGTTAGAGCTATAAAGTGAGATGCTTTGTGTGTACTGAACCCTCGGTGCGCAAGTTTGACTCGCACTTGGGCGGTTTTTTTTTTTAAATCAAACAGCCTTCTACTCAGCATTAGCCATAGCCATATTATACTATATAGGTACTACTTCGAAAAGTAGGTAGAAGCTGCGGATACAAAAAAAAAATTTAATAGTCCCCGTTATTTGCTTTAGAATAACCTCAGACAGTCAATAAATATTAAACTATAATTTACAATTTCTCGTAGATTTCTTTTTATAGATTTACATTATCAATCTGTGCATTTGAAAATATTCGTTTCAGAATCTTATTATTATTTGGTAATCATAAAGCTAACTCAGACAGGATGTACTGTACCCTGTACCACAGATAATATAATACTCACAGACATTATAATACCCTAGTACCTACCTGTACATAAAGTCTATTTATTCATTATGTAAACAATCTTCACAGTACTTTTTGTAGAATTTTGTTGAAAATAAATCAAATATTAGTTCAAATCTAAACATTCTAAAGTAAAACATTTATTAACCACGAAAGTAATTTCCTAAAAAGTCTATTTTAATTTATATTGTTGTAAAATCATAAAAAGACATGGTAAGATTGTTTACATGATAGGACCATTATGAATAAATGGACTTTACACATAACTCGTTGGTAATGCACTTTTTCGTATTAAGTAGGTATATAGTAAAGAAGTAAAATAAATAGGACTAAATTATCTTTTTTGGATTTTGTGCACCTCAGATGCAGTAAAAAGTACTCTCATGTAGAATTAGATATTACGGTGAAAAATTCAATGCGAGCAGGATTTTTTCACCAAATCTAATTTCTATATGAAAGTACCTACCTTACTTTAGGATAAAAAAATTACTGAAATATTTACTATCATCTGATGAATAAATAACAATTATACACGCTGAATTTTCACTGGCTTTGGGAAAAAATATGTTGTATGTATAGTAAATCAATTCCCAAAAGCAAAAATAATGTAATAATTTTACTTTGGTCGAATAACATAAGTAAATGTTAATTTTTCTCTAAAACTAGCGTGTAGAAAATTGAAAAAACCACTGATATCCTTTTTAAATAATATCAGTAATTAGCCCTGAAAATATCTGTAGTTAATTTGCGTCTACCTTGTATAATATTTGAAAAATAATATTACAACGCCATCTATAATAAAATCGCTAACTAAAAATTTCATGCAGCGACATCTACATCTTCTCATCGTAACCAGTAAGTAAGTTTTAAAGGCGACATCTAGTATAGGTTTAGCGAACTGTTTTCTAGTGTTGTAAAGTTATTATAATATATTATGATAATTCTTGTAAAGATAACTAGATGGCACTTTACAGAAAAAAGCTTTTGCAGAGATTCCATTTGATGGAAGATTTTTCCCTGTGTTTTTATTCGGAAAATATTGAGTGTACTTATCTAAACATAATAAAACTCTTAAACAGAGTTATTCTTCGAAACGTCATATCCGATTTCAACTGAATTTTCTTTGCAGAGTAACAGAGTACCACCTAACAAAATAAGGGTAGTTTTTATCCTGGAAATATTTTAGAGACCCTGTTTTTTAGTTTTTTTTTCTAAAAGAAAGTAAAAAGGAAATTCCACAGTAATTGGAAAAATCTATCATAGAGATCAAATCCCATCGTCGCGCGTCCCGGTTCGAAAAATTAATAAAGATTTCTAATTTTGTAGAAATACTTAGGTTTCATCTATTGTTCACATACTCAGCAAAGCAATGATTGTCGCAATGCCTGAATAAAAACGGTCTATATCAATAGTGGCTGGATCATGAGCGGTATTACTACGTTGCGGGTAAAGTGAGAGTTCAGGAAATTTTAGTCTTGGCTAAACGGCCTAAAAATTAGTATGGAAAATCAAATGGTTCTTCGAAAAGATGTCTCGTGAAATTGTATTTATGTAATTTCAGGTACGATTGGAAATGAACAATAAATTGAGAGACCTAAATAGAATCAAATATATTTTAAGCTCCATGCTCATATAATCTACTAACTGTGCCCCGGGGCTTCGCTCCAGTGGAAATTTCGGAATAAAAAGTACCCTATGTGCTATTCCCGGTATTTTTCTTCCCGTATACCAAATTTCATCGAAATCCGTTCAGTAGATTTTGTGTCATTGAGTAACAAACATCCTCACAAACTCACATCCAAACATTCGCATTTATAATATTAGATGGATGCTCAGCAGTGAACAGAAAAGGGCTGAAATGATAGTGATGATGATACAGGATGATTTGTAAAACATCAAAAACATTCCCATAATATATATATTATTGTGGGGGGTATAATAGGGGTGAAAGTACTGTAAATATGAGCAACTGATTTTTATGCGACCGACCGACTCTGAAATCTCAATTAAAAGTCAGCTGTTCCATACAATTTGGGCGAGGACGTATAGTAGATTATGCATGAAAGAGCAACGCTAATCTAAACATCATTCGTTTATCATTCATTATTCGTTCAATGTCGTTTTTTAAAGTAAATAAATTACTAAAAAACTGGTTTGTTTGAAACCAATATTTTAAAGTTTAGTTGGTATAAGTACTTAAAGATGTTAATAAATGTTTAAAAAACCGGCCAAGTGCGAGTCAAGCTCGCGCACCGAGGGTTCCGTACACGCAAAGCATCTCACATTATAGCTCTAAATAGAAGACCAACTAATTTCAAAAACAAACTTAACTTCGTAGTTCGATCCCTAGGATTCATACTACATCGAGCGCAAAAATAAGTTTGTAACACTTTTTTTTAGAGCTCCAACAACATATTTACAACTTTCAGATTTATTCCTGTACAAGTTCTGTTAGACCTTGCTTTTTGCCAAATTTGATAAATTTAGGTCAACGGGAAGTTTTATTAAGTTAAATTTAGCATTTTTTATAATAACTAGACGTATTATCGTACCAAATTAACTATAGGGACGAATTTACAATAACCATTTAGATGTTTATTCATAGTCTAATTTTCTTATTAGTAGGTATGCAGATAAAAATAACACGTCTTCATCCCTTACGGGGTAGACAGAGTCAATCATCGCAAGTACTACTACTAGTTTGCAACTAGACAGCAAAATGTTTCTAGACATTACCAACAATTCCAGTATTTTCCAAGTGACTGCGACGCCGGCTTTCCCTTACAAATCCAGACTTATTGCAGACTGACTGGCAAGTAGCGGATCGCACGCCGACGCATACTCGCAATCATATAGAGATGATAATACCACCTTGCAATTATATAAGATTACCCAAAAACCAAAAAAATGGTTGACTGGTAGAGAATGCCATATCGTTATACCACCATTTGTACATATTTTTTAAAATGTGCAATAAAGTAAAAAAATCCCACGACATCATGTTGAAAAAATGCTGATTACTAAACGGTGAAATCTATTTCCAAGAATAGTGGCTCAGAATACCCTCGATTTAAGTCGCTTTTCAAACAAAAAAATTTAGATCAAAATCGGTTCTCATTGTGGTCTTGTGGTATTACATAGAAGTAGGAAAGGCTGATTGAGCGATGTTTCTGACAGCTAATTAAGAAAAAAATCAGTATGAAAAAATCTCAACAGATGGAGTTTTATTGAAAGCTGAGTCGTAATAATGGCTGTACCTATATTGTGCACTTTTTATTAGCAGCCAGAGGCAGAAAAAAATCACCTAACAGTAAGACAGTTGCACAAATCACAATATTGATACTTTTTAGATGTTTTTTTATATGGTTTTATTTTTTTTAATGCCAATCCCGTGCATTTTTTTTGCTTTTTGAATGGTCTCGCCTTTTACTAAGCGTCACCTATGAAGTCATCTGGAACTATTTTTTTTTTAAATTTGTGTCTCGGAAAATCCCTCATTGGAATATATGTATGATGAAAACCGACCGTGCCACGAGCGGGGGTGTCGGTCTGAGGGAGGGAGCCGGGGATGCAGCAGTCAGTGCGCAATGCAGTTTTTACATACAAGAAATCATATTGACGTACTTCCTCCACACTATTTTTTGGTGTGTAGATTGTAAGCTCAGACGAATGAAAAAAGAATAGACATGACATACCTACAAAAAATCGTGTATACCTAAACCCGGCGCCGTCAAAGGATTTGGCACAAACATGGCGGCCTGCCCATGCTAATAGTAGTGACAAAACATGGCGAACATAACTAACTGTTTGTATATAGATTGTTATGCCGGGTCTATTATTTTTTACTAAGTCTATGATGGTAAGAGCACAGAAATAATTTGTTTTATTAATAAGTCTGTGGGTGAGGCCCTCGTTCTAGAAGGGGGCGCACTTCCTACCTTTATGTGGTACTAGCATTTGCCCGCGGCTTCGCTAGCGTTAATCCTTTCTTAGCGGTTGCCTACGTCATAACATCTACCTGCATGCCAAATTTCAGCCCGATCCGTCCAGTGGTTTGGGCTGTGCGTTGATAGATCACTATGTCAGTCAGTCACCTTTAAGTTTACATATACAGGGTGTTTGGGTAAACACTCTTATCCTTTATGGGTGTGAAAGTACTCATGAATATGAGCAACTTTTTGTATGGGACAAACTCCAAAATCTAAAAAAAAATCAGCTGTTCCATACATTTTACAATACCTACTCGCCCAAAATGTATGGAACAGCTGGTTTTTTTTTGAGATTTCAGAGTCGGTCCCATACAAAAAGTTGCTCATATTCATGAGTACTTTCACCCCCAGAAAGGATAAGAGTGTTTACCCAAACATCCTGTATATAGATATGTGGTGTGGTATTATCATCTCTCACCACATATCGCATTGCAATAATTTGGGATTAAAACGTGCATATCTGTGAGGTTTCTTTCAGATTGTGAGTTAGAAAACATTCAGGATCGCTTCTGACAAATGAAAGAAACTGTTATTTATCCGACAACAAAAGGTAGTCGGATGAAGGGTCAATTTGTCAGATTTGATTGCGTCTTTACAAATAGTAGTTTAACTTGACTTCGCTACGGAATGTCTAAGTACAAAACGTCTATGTACGTTAGTTCTAAACAATGGAAGTGTAACTCTCATACAACGAACGCTCAAATCTTGGTTCCATTTACGCAAACAAATGTACTTAAATACAACAAGACACTCACACATTCTCATAGAAAAAGCTAGTACACGATTGGGCGCGTCAAGGTCACGGGGCGGGGTCAACACACCGCGGCAGCCGGCTACCGCTCAAACAAACGGCCAGCCGCTTGGCGTTTGAAGCTCGGCACAGAATTACTATAAATAAATAAATAAATAAATATATACGGACAAATCACACAGATTGAGTTAGCCCCAAAGTAAGTTCGAGACTTGTGTTATGGGATACTAACTCAACGATACTATATTTTAGAACAAATACATATATATAGATAAACATCCAAGACCCGGGTCAATCTGAAAAAGATCATTTTCCATCTTGACCCGACCGGGGATCGAACCCGGGACCTCCGGTGTGGCAGTCCGGCGTGATGACCGTTGGGCCACGGAGGTCGTCCTACGTAGTCTCGGCAAAGGAAAGAAAGGTAATTCCGCTGTTCTTCATATCTGTGTGATTTCTACACCACTTTACGACACACGATGGCATATTTTTGCTAATTAAACTTGCGAAATTAATCGATGATACGTACAATTGACACTTATGCGTTAGGTACAAGTACAACCGTTGAACTCGCTGCGCCACGGCGAACTGAGGCGAAGTGAGGTTTCTATTTTACGCCCCGCCCACCTCGGTTCCTATTTCGTGGAACCATTTTTTTGGCGTTGTTAGAGTTCTAGCGATGTACGTTAGTTCTAAAGTATCCTAGTACTACGTATTCCAGTGCTAAAGTACTTATGCCTATACCCGCAAACTTCGTCCGCGCGTTATTTACTATTGTCAATATCTCAGGTTTTAAGCGAGGTATCAAGATGAAACCTACACCAGATTTTAGGTTAGACTTTTAACAATACAACTGTGAAAACCGCATCAAATTTCGTCCATTGGTTTTTGTATGATGCGCGTACAAACATACAGACAGAAAGACAAAAAAAATGGTTTGGCTTCTATTGGCCCTATAAAGACCCCTCTACTATGTACAGACACAGACCAGTTACAGTTTTATTATATGTATTGACTGATGATGATCGGTAGTGCATCTAACTTTACTGTTAAGTTTAGATATGAGTACCTACTACCTAGGTATATTACTCAATCACGCAAAATCGACTGGACGGATTTCGATGAAATTAATGGGTAGAATAAAACTTTACCTCAAAATGCTCAAAAATATATTGTTTTATAAATTGACACTAAGTTTTTTTTTTAAAGATTTGAGTGCGTTTGACCTCAATCTTGCCTGGTGGGAAGCAAAGATGAGGTCTAGGGTGGTACACGCAAACTCAAAATACGCCTATTCACTCTTGCCTTGAAAACCCCTAAATTATATTTGTCGGGAAACAGCGATAACTATGAAAGTTGGCAACGCATCAGTGACCTTTTTAGGGTCGTTGGTGTCTATGGACTGCGGTGATTGCTTACCATCAGGCAACCTGCATGCTCGTTTGCTAAATCCTAATCCTAACTAATATTATAAATAAAAAGTGAGTTTATTTGTTTGTTAGCTCTTCACACTTTATATACTGAACCAATCTTCCTGAAATTTTGCATACACATAATTAGAAGTACTGAGAAGGACATAGGGTACCTTTCATTCCGGTAAAAAGCACTGTTCCCATAGGAAATTTACGCGAGCCAAGCTTCGGGCAAAAGATAGTAAGTAGTACTTATTCTATATACATATAAAAAAAACTTTTGATTTCAACATCGGCAATTTGATCAGCGAGTAACATTTTTCAAGCCAGCCATCTGATATAGGTTGATGTAGGTGACTTCACGCGTGTCACGTGACCGTGCATACAAACGTGCTAAATTAGGGCAGGTATGAAGGGCCGATAGGGTTCCGTATGTGTAGTCTACGCCACAATATACTTACAAAGGTACATACTTACTACTGCGGCGCAGCGACCCCAAGTGGATCTTGGCCTGACACGAGATGACACCATTTTTTGCGGTCTTGCACCAGCTCTCGCCAGTTGTCAGCTCTGAGGATCCGTAGGTCTCCGTTAGTAAAAAAATACGTATTTGAGAATATACCCTACCTATACTATATAAGACTATATAATATTACCTATTTAAAAAATAGCCCCTCTGGCATGTTAGGCGACCAAGACTGTTTCATGAGTTTCTTTCGGCATTCTTCGGCGGCTTCGCCCGCGTTAATTTCCCACGGGAACAGTGATTTTTCCCGGGATGAGAAGTACCCTATGTCCTTCTCAGTACTTCTAAATATGTGTATGCAAAATTTCAGGAAGATCGGTTCAGTAGATAAAGCGTGAAGAGGTAACAAACAATCAAACATACAAACTCACTTTCACATTTATCATTAACTAGCTGTTGCCCGCGGCTTCGCCCGCGTGAGTTTCCGCTTAGATGAAAAATCTTTTTTGTGTTCCAAACTGTAGTAACCTAAACTCCAGTACTCAAAATTTCAGTCATTTGGTTATCCCGTGTCCCGCGGTAATATATAGGTACTCGTAGTACAGTCGCGGTGTTAAAATTAAAAATGAATCAAAAGTGATATTTCATTCAATAAACGATCTTCGTCTGCTCGTTATCTACAAGTTTCCATGTACCACCACTCCCACCCGAGTCCCTCTTTGTCCCTATCCCATGTCCTGTCTATTTATACGTCAGTAGAAAATGCTCATCAGGTTGAACGACTTTTGCTAAGGCCCCATTTCTATTTATTTAATAGAGTAGCTGATCTCTTGGAGTTCTTCATCAGATGTTCCATAATCTTCAATTTTTATACGTCAACAGAAAATGCTCATCAGGTTAAACGACTTTTGCTAAGGTGCTATTTCCATATTTCTTATAGTTTAGCTGTTCTGTTATGGTTCTTCATCAGGTGTTCCAGTTTTCAAAATCAATTATAGCCTATATGTTGCCCAGGCTTAATAGCTATACAACAAAAAAAAATTCATTCAAATCCGTCCAGTAGTTTTTGCGTGAAACGCGTACATACATACAGACAGATAGACAGACAGACAGACAGACAGACAGACAAGAAATTCCAAAAATGTTTGTTTGCTTTCTATTACTCTCTTTAAGTGTCCCTCTATCCATTTCAGTCAAAAATACTAAATGTACAGACAAAATATTTTTACTGTTTTATTACCTGTATGTATAGATTATATCCTAATCCTAACTTAGGATTAGGATATAATTAATGATTTAAAGATTTATTAATCAAAATTTTATCAAATGTAACTGTGTTGCAGTTGTTTGCCACAAGTGATGCCACAATATAAAGATCTATATTTATACTGTAACTACGCACGATCATCATCCTAACGAGATAGTGGCATCCATAGAGTTAGGTACATGTTGCATCCTTTAAAGCTTCAGAGTCCGGGGTCAAATCAAATCAAAAATTCTTTATTGAAACTTGCCCTTCAAAAAAGGCTCATATTCACGTCAAAAATTATTATTTAATCATAGTACTATATTATGTCTCAAAGCTACGAACTACTAGCATTTCGGAACGACCACTGCTGAGAAAAAATGCCGAAAGAAACTCATGAAACAGTCTTGGTCGCCTAACATGCCAGACATAACAGGTCCACTACATAACCTATGGGTTGGGTCTTATTAACTAGCATGGATCCGGGACACTGTTCCCGTGGGAATTCCGGGAAATCCTCTCTTAGTGCTCCCCTACACTCCCTAAGGAACCTACATGCCAAATTTCAGCTTCCTACGCCCAGTAGTTTTGGCTGTGCGTTGTCTGTCAGTCAGTCAGTAAGGGATGAATTTTATATACCTAGTAAATTTTGATTCTGATGAAGTAGGCTTTGACTCTAAAACCAATGAAGATAATTCACCTTGTTTGTATAAAGGTTTATAAACAAATTAAGTATATAATTAATAGCCATAATAAATATAGCTATTGCAACAAAAACTGCCAACTTTTTCCATCTTCCGGAAACCCTCGTTTTGCGACGGGTGATACAAACGCTGGTTTAACGTTAGTTTAGTTAGTTTAACTCTATTTAGTCGTATTTCCTCATGACTGAGGGTCATGGTCATTATATGGAATGAAACACACACAACGACTCAATGGCAATTTTTAATGGAGTGGTTTGCCATTGCCTTCTCCATTTCACACACTAGCGATTCCCACGATTTTTTTTTAATTGTCCTATTATTAGGACAATTAAGAAAAAATGGAGTTTAAGCTAAGCGGTAATGAAAAAATTAATACTTAACTCTTACCTTCCTAACCCCGTGTTTAACTTTAACCTAAAATTTCGCGCAACTGGCCGTCTCAGGTGCGATCTTAATGCCGTTTGAGTGACTCGGCCATTCTTGCTAAAACGACGGACACACAGACAGACAATTAGCGTAGCCATGAGCTGGTTTAGCTTGAGTGTTTTGAATTTGATAATTTGTAAGTTTTATCAGGCACTAGCTTTCGCCCGTGGCTTCGCCCGCGTGAATTTCCCACGGGAACAGTGCTTTTTCCAGGGATGAAAAGTACCCTATGTCCTTCTCAGTACTTCTAACTATGTGTATGCGAAATTTCAGGAAGATTGGTACAGTAGATGAAGTGTGAAAAGGTAACAAACAAACAAACTCACTTTCGCATTTATAATATTAGTTAGGATAGGATTAGTCGCGTCTCGGTGCTAACCCGAGTGAGAATTTCGGTATAAAAAGTACCCTGTGTACAATTCCCTCTGCTTATAAACTTTTTAGCATTTTGAGCAAAAAGCTGGTCGAGGTGTCATGTGACCAGAGGGCTGGTGAGTTCTTTTCTCGAAGAATAAGCATTTTCATCCAACGTGGCAATGCTGCCAGCCTCCTGGACACGCTTCCGCAGGGCAATGACCGGGACATTTTACTTATAGTTTTAATTTATTAGGAGTTATTTTTTTGTAAGTCTAAGTTTATTTTTCAGTTAGTTCAGTTTATATTTTAGTTTTTAGTTTCTTTTTAGCCTAATAAATATTGGTAATGTATATGGTTTAAAAAAAAAAATTCACAGATCTCGTGCTCTACATGACTTGAATAGGCGTTTAATATAAATCTATCTATTGACCGCGTAATTTTTCGGTCGAAAATTTTAATTTTTTTTTTAAAGTCAAAATTTTTTTTTCTAAACTTTTCCAAAAATCTTTTACATCATCTTATTCCTTCGAATTCCACGTCTTTTGACCTCACATACGTCCTTGTGGCCTTAAACCTCAGGTAACAAGGGCGAGTCGCACTTTCAGCGAAAAAGGGGGCCTACTGGAGCGAACGAAAAAACATTTTCAATGTTAAAATAAAGAATTTTCAAGCTAATTCCATGTATTCGTCTACCCATGTACCAAATTTCATCACAATTCGCTTGAATAACGAACTTACATCCAGACTTTCGCAATATTATTAGGACTAGCTTCATCCCAGGGCATCGCCCCCGTAGGAATTCGAGAAAAAACTACTTCATGTAAGTTCAAGGTTTATTCTACCCGTGTACAAAATTTCATCGAAATCTGTCTAGTAGATTTCGCAAGATTGAGTAACAAACATACACACTTCTTTTACAAACTTTCGCATTTATAGGTAACTAGCGCCCCTCCCCGGCTTCGCTCGGTAGGTACAACATAAATTGTAGCCTATGTCACTCAGGCATAATGTAGCTTTCTATTGGTGAAAGAATTTTTGAAATCGGTTCTGTAGTTCCGAAGATAATCCCTTACAAACAAACTCACAAACTTCCTCTTAACAATATTAGTATAGGATGGATATTTACGAATTTTAAGCTCGCTCTACAGATAAATATTTTGCGAACGAAATATTTCATTTGGCAGTTAGAATTAAAAATCGATGCATCGATGCACTGTGAATTTG
This sequence comes from Ephestia elutella, assembly GCA_018467065.1. Taxonomy (NCBI): domain Eukaryota; kingdom Metazoa; phylum Arthropoda; class Insecta; order Lepidoptera; family Pyralidae; genus Ephestia; species Ephestia elutella. Next base: position 7,891,710 of record CM031565.1, on the reverse strand, counting down.
TATGCATTAAAAAGATCCGAAACATTATACAAATATGCAAACTTTGAGCTCTTCACATTATAGTAGGGATGGGGAATTCTTTAATTTAATTTATCGACATCGATACCTAGCTAGATAGATAAATAAAATCTTTATTTGTAATTAAATTATACTACAGTACACACACAATAACACACATAGAACACCAGCAATCGTACAAGAAAATAATAATTTGTGACACACATGCTGTGCTGTGCGTATGTGTGCTGCAGCAATACAAAATGGTCACAGCTCAACGATAATGGTGCTGTTGATTTTCAGCTATAGCCACAGTAGGTAGGTAGGTGCAGTGCGGATCCTTTAGATAGGTACTTGACATATAGATATATATAGATAAAATAATATAATCATTTATTTATGTTTGGGTTTTTGAGCATCTCAGATGCAATTAGTACTAAAGTACTCTCATATAGAAATTAGATATGGTGAAAAAATTCCATGCGAGCAGGACTTGAACCCGTGACCATATCCAATTTCTAAATGAGAATAATTTATAATCATTTATTGTCAACTGTGTACTTACATAGAAAGATGTTACAAGCTTGATAGTTCGATATTGACGGCGTCTATTGCGAAGTAGCTATGTACAGTGTCGTGACAGTATTGCTTCTGAATCATAATGAGCGATTTTTCTGACATCTAAATTAAGAAAAAAACAGTATAAAAAGTCTCAACAGATAGCGTTATTTTGAAAGCCGAGTCGTAATAATGGCTGTACCTATATGGTGCGCTTTTTATTGTCAACCTGAGGTTGAAAAAACTTTCATAACAGTTTGACAGTTGCACAAATCACAATATTGATACTTATGTGTTTTTATTAGGTTTTTTTTTTAATGCCGTGCATTTTTGCTTTTTGAATGGTCTCGCCTTTTACTAAACGCCACTTATGAATTCATCTGGAACTATTTTTTTTTATTCGGGTCTCGGAAAATCACTCATTGACCAAGCGAGCGAACCGAGCGAGGGCTATAATTCAAGTTGGGGCGAAAACACATTGTTTGTATGTATGTATGTATGTTTGTTAAGCGATAACTCTCGAACCGTTGAATTAATTTCAATTATATTAAGAATACGTGTAGCAACTATTCATAGAATTTTTAAGTTCGTTGCGCAACGAAATCGGTTCAGCCGTTTTTGAAATAAGGTAGGTGTACCATATTACGTAAGTGTACGGAATTCCGTAAGTTTTTGGTTTAGGCCAAAAAATAAGAAAACTACTAATTGTTTTAATGATTTATGTAATTATCTATCAAGCATAAACAAAAAAGATTCAATTACACATGGTAAAAAAGAATTACAAACATCGTTGATTCAGTTATAATGTCTTCTAAGGTCAGTTAGCGCCAAATCGCTATTACTACTAGTGCGTGTGTTGCGTACTGCAAGCTGCCGCGCGGATTTTCATAAGGGAATTATGAGTGATATGTAAGTATTTTCATAACAAAATGTCGCAATTATTTTGAAGGTTCTTAAAACAAACTGATTAATTACTGTCTCAAGTTACATCAATTAGTTTTTAGTTAGTTAATTCTTAATTTACTGATTGCCGTATTTACCTACACGAAGAACCAACCATGTCCGTTAATACGTAACTATTACGGAATGAAGGACAATAAATTGATTTTGTTTTTGTAATTATCCAGGCACCTAGATGAAATAAGTCAATGAAGAATATTGTTACGGGTCTAAAGTATATCATGGTTTCGTGTGATCAAATTACGTATTACGATTTTATTTTTCTTTGTTATAAAAAAACGTGTGTAAAGTGAAACTATTTTTTACTTTTTACGAATTCGTCACTAATGCCTTCGGTACAAAATCACTAATTTATTTAAAACTTTTCGATGTTCTAGTATAATTTTTGTTACCTATTACTAACATGATGATCTTACTACAGATTTTAAGTCATTGTGTGTTGTTGAGAACAATTACTCATTAGAAATTTCAGTTAACACAATTACCTACACTGTTTTTGGCTGTATTACGTTATAGTACAACGGTCTTGGTAACTATGGAAATTTTGAACTTTTAGGAAGCTTTAACTCGGTTGATGTTAATTTTCAAATTAGTATCAATTATCAATCAAGTTTTAATGAAAATTGCATACATCGTGGTTTATTAATCGTAAATTACGGTTTTTTTTTAGAGAATACCATTTTTATACCATATTTTTGCGTATTCAGCCTATTCATATTAATATACAGGGCAAATAACTGACCGAAACACTGTACTTAGTACTTACTGGGTTCGGATAAGTATTGGGTGGGTTTGTATCAGAAGGGATGGTAAATGAAATGCGTGTTCTCTGTCTAGAGAGTGAAGTAATAACGGAACATTTTGTGATAAAAAATGGTTGTACAAATTAGTTAGTTAAAGTTCCTTCGGCAATAACCATAAAGATATGTATCATAAAATAAGTATAAAAATAACGTTACGTACGGTCCTTTGTAGCAAAGCCATTGTGCATTTTGGTAATTGTTTTACGATGCCTTTACAAAGTACTTAGGTGCCCCGTTAGGTTCCGTAGGAACGCGACAACACTAAGAGAGGATTCCCCGAAAGTCGCTGGCAAAAGTAATCCTATTCTAATCTTAACTAATATTATAAATGCCAAAGTGAGTTTGTTTGTTTATTTATTTATTTGTTTGTTTGCTACCTCTTCACGCTTTAAAACTCCTGAACCAATCTCCATGAAATTTCGCATACATATAGTTAGAAGTACGGAGAAGGACATAGGGTACCTTTCATCCCGGGAAATAGCACTATTCCCATTGGAATTTTACGCGGGCGAAGCCGCGGGCAAAAGCTAGTAGACTTATAAACGGATTATATTATATGTATATAAAAAAAAAGAAACTAATATAATATTGTTCGCCAAACCCTGCTTGAAGTAAGTTGATTTGATATGTACCTAGAAACATAAATAAACCTTTATTCCTTACATTTTAAACAAGATAATTTTATTTCAGACCTAAATTAAATTTATATTTTCAGTTTATTATTAAATTATATAATTCTGCAGCAGAACGGCATTTTTCAGCATATACCGGAATTACGAGCACGCATTTACGGATTTAACTCCAGAGTCAAATTTTATACCGTAATTATGGACTTTTATGGGGCCTAGATAAATTACAATTAGTCTTCTAAAACATCGTTTAATACACTAGTGTTACATATCAATCTCCTCTCTGAAAACCACTTTTTACGACAGCACTAATTTCAAATCGCTGAGTTTTTCTGTTTTACTGGAAATTGCTTGGAAAGACAAAAACGCCTTAACACTCCGGAATTCCGTACAGTTACCTTATACGCTTATTTTCAAAATAATAATCGCGAGGTCAAAGTTTGCGGCGAACCAAATCTGAGATCTGGGGGTCTAAAACGGCCACTTTGATGAATCGGAATATGATCCATTTTTCATTTCCTAAATATTTAAAAATGAAGCTTATGACACCATTTAAAAGGTTCATTTTTAAATATTTAGGAAATGCAAAATGAATCATATTCTGATTCGTCAAAGTGGCCTTTTTAGACCCCCTGTGCTAATCAACACCTGACATAATCTCGCGGCTCGGGACCCTGGATGTGAATCTTAATATTTTTTTGATTGTTACATAGTATATTGAGTGAATGTGGTAAACGCCATACGATTAATTAAATAATGTTCGCACACGCATTCCACAAACACCATTGATTTCCTTCCCTTGATTTTGCATCCGTTGTCAGATAAATAAATCCTAACCAATATTATAAATGCTAAAGTGTGTTTGTTTGTTTATTTATTTGTTAACTCTTCAACCAATGTTCCTGATGCGAAATGCATACACTTATAAATACTTAGAAGGACATAGGGTACCTTTCATCCTGTGATAAAGCACTGTTCCCGTGGAAAATTCACGCGGGCGAAGCCGCGGGCAAAAACAAAGTAAGAGTACAGCCCAAATTTACACATACAGTCAATCTTGAATATAAAAAAGTTGGCCATTTCGAGACGCCCGTTTTATGTAAAACATCTGAGCATCGTGACACGGTAGCCTCATGCCATTTCCGCCGCACTAATAACTGAGTTTAATTTAAAAAAAAAAACATTTTATCGATAAAAACATCGATACATCCCCTTCAACCTCTAGTCCCTTTTCGCCAAGCTCTCGACACGGTACGTTTACAAAAATATGTTTCATTCACAAAAAAATATAATATTTCAGAATATTTTCCACCTTCCCATTCAGTTGGAATTAAAAAAATGCACTTTTCAATGACTCTACAGTATTAGTGTAGCTTTTCAGGGAAATCTCAAAAGAAATGTGCTTTTTATACATGAGTAGCTAAGCCTGTTCAGGTGTTGATAAGTAGTTAATTTAACTCCATGCCCATAAAGAAGGGTATTATTATAAATATGTACATAATTAGAAATCTAAAAGTTGATGTTTATAGAAAAAATATATTTCTTCTAAAAAAATTATGGCTTTTTTTTTTTTTATAGAATAGTAGGCAAACGAGCATGCGGGTCGCCTGATGGTAAGCAATCACCGCAGTCCATAGACACCAACGACCTAAGATTTAAAGATCCACCTTTTACTCAGCCAATTTTTTCTAATATCAAGGCCTTTTAAAGACCCCTTCGGTACTCCTTATAATTTTATTAAAGAGAAAAGAGTCGTTTGTCAAAGAGTTGTTTGTCTAACACACAATATATAGTTTACATGTAAAATGTGGAATAAAATGTACAATTAATATAAATAAGTATTGTGTAAAATATATAGTGCCCGAAAGTTAGTCTTAGTAAATTTATAATGAGTCTAGCCTGTGCCCGCGACTTCGTCTGCGCATATCTCAGGTCCCTAGCGGAGTATTAAGATGAAACTTACGACAGATTTTAAGTTAGACCTTTTATAATACAACAGTGAAAACCGGATCAAATTTGGTTCAGTAGTTTTTGTGTGATGCGCGTACAAACATACAGATAGAAAACCCGTCGTAATGTTTTTTCTTGATATCTCTAATGTACTGACACAGACTAGTTACAGTTTTATTATACATATGTATTGATGATGTTTTCCTTCACCGATAGCAGGTGGTCTATGTGGACTAGAAGTCCAAGAGGCGTTAGGATTCTAACCTAGGAATTTTCAATCTCAGGCACACCAACTAATATAAGTCTGCAAACTTTCTAAGAATATTTCCAACACATATTTATAGAGTTTGACAGTCGGTAGGGTTGTCGCGATGTCGACAATGGGTCTCAGAGCGGACGTTACTAATTGAAGGCCCTGGGCGGTTGGAGTCAACGGATGCGCATTTTTATGGACAAAAGTGCGGTGGAGAAGGCATTGGTGTTAGTTTTAATGAACAGTCATGTTCAATGTTGTGTAAACCTATTTCCCTATGTAGCTTCCATGCTGGTCTGGGAGCGAAGAAAAAACAAAAAATGTGCCAGCTGCTTCTCTTCTCGCGCAGATTGTAAAGATCAATCGAGAGAAAGGGCTCCTTCTGTCACTATATCTGGATCTCCATTCCATCAGAAAGCCCACTATTCAGCTCAGCGTGGCCTTCGAGTCTCACGAATCTTGGCTCTGTATGCCCCGAAAGGGATAAAGACGTGATTCTATGTATATATGTATGTATACTTATAGGTACCTATTTGCATTGGAACAAATTAGTAAGGGTGGTAAGATTAAATGATGTATCTATGTAAATACTGGCTCAATAAATAAAATAAATAAAAATACTGTCAACTGTTTAAATTATGAAATAGGCTGGCGCTGTCAAAAAACTATTTCCTGGTGTTAAAGTTGAGTGTCGAGTGTGATTATATATTTTATAACAAATACATAAGATAAACATCCAAGACTTAGGTCAATTTTCCATCTTGACCCCAACCGGGGATCGAACCTGAGACCTCCGGTAGTCCGCGACTACCGTTAGGCCACGAGGTCGTCAAAACGAGAAAAAAGATAAAAACGCGAAAACCGAGTACGACGTCAACATTTATATATAAGGTGGACTCAAATTAACTACAAATATTTTTAGGGCTGATTACTGATATTATTTAGAAAGGATATCAGTGGTTTTTTCAATTTTCTACACGCTAGTTTTCGAGAAAAATTAACTTTTTGTTTTTTGAAAACCGTAACATTATAACATCCTGTATCCTATAACATGAAACACGAGAGACGATGTTTCAGTCCTTACCTCATTGGCCAATTATTTTAACCAATTAAAATGAAACTACCTACACTCGGCCACAAACAAAAACCGCCGCCCACCGGCGCGCGCGTGAGTCCGTGTTGCTCTATGGTGCCGCTCTATCATAGAGTAACTATGGAATGGAGCAATCAATCATAGGTCTTTTTTATAGTTTTTTTTTAATATTATTATTATTGGATTATTCTATTATTGGGAAGGTCTCTTGTCTTGACAAACAGAAAATAAAGATATCTGAAAACTTTTCATTTTTCCTTTCCAAATCAAATCAACAACCGGCCAAGTACGAGTCGAACTCGTGCACGAAGGGTTCCGTAGCATTCTAAAAATCACGTTTGGTGTATGGGAGTCCCTTAAATAATTGTTTTAATTTAATTATTCGTATTATTAAGATGTGTTAGTAATAGGGTCCCGTTCGAACACTAAAAAGTGAATGTAATTCGTCCAGTACCAGCGTCTACGGATCGAAGGGCGAAAATAAAGTTTGGCTTTTATTTATGTTTTAGTGAGAGCAAAAATGTTGAACCTTTTGATAGATCTACAAGTTGGTATGGCCTCATTCGCACTTGACTTTCTTTTATCACCTACGTATTTAATTGTTTTCCCGACCTAAAACTATAGCACAATAGTAACGACCATGTTTAATAAAGATTTTAAAAAATACATACCTTGACATGAGACAAAACATTACATACTTTGTCGACTCTGCCGATAGATACTCTGTGTATTCCCGAACCGGCAGAGGCAAGCACCTCGTCGATTAATCGAAGAAATGCTTTAAGTTAATTGGGGAGGAATGTTACAACCTCATTTTGATATACTCTGTGCACATACCAGAGATATACCATAGACGTTGTCTTGGAGATTGGTCTAATAAAAAGCTTTGACATGAAGTTGTATGTTGTAAAAAATGCCTTACCGATATTCAAACCAGGACTACTTGAATATGACAATCTGCTACCATGATGCAAATGAAATTTGTACTCGGGCGTGCGAGATTTTTTTCGAGAGGTATGGTCGGCGGATCAACCCAAGAACTATTCTTGGTGCCGTGCAGCGTCACCGCGAGACCGGCGGTTTCCGACCCAGGCCTGATGCAGGCCGACCGCGGTATCCTGTACGGCTGGAAGAAGATGTGTTGGACTTTTTTTAAGACACCCGGTGGCCAGCTCTGAAGACGCCGCACGTGTCTTCTTTGTGTCGAAATCATACATTTTAAAAGTGTTGCATAGCGAGGGATTTCATCCCTATCATATTCTGAGGGTTCAGGAGATGCTCCCGACGGACTATGAAGACAGAGTGGAGTTTTCGCAGTGGTTGTGTAGGAACCGAAATAATAACATTTTGTGGACAGATGAGTGCACGTTTTACGTTTACGTGTGAAAAAGTGTGATGGGAAGTCATTATTTTATTGTAAATTGTAAACTTATTAATAAATTTGATAAACCAAATTCACGTGTTTGCTCTCCTAGTCGCCTTAAACCCCAAAACTTACACTTAAATTATCATCTTATTAGTTATTAGGCTATCTTAGGTTATTTGTGTGTGTGTGTGTGTGTTAATCCACACAAATAAATAAAACAGAACGAAATACACAATCATGTAAGTTTACATTGATACGTTTAAGTTTAATAAATCGCTTTTCATCTCTGTCTTCCACGCACTTTTGATAAAAAAGAGGAAGACGGCAAATCAATTTCATTTTACTATTATTTGGTGGGTGGAGTTTTCTACTGTTATTTGGTGGGTGGAGCTTATAGATGAATGAATTGTCTAATCAATTTCATTTTACTATTATTTGGTGGGTGGAGCTTATAGATGAATGAATTGTCTAACATGTATCTACAGTATGATACTAAATGTCATCATTTTATAATATCTTTTTTGTTAGAAAAAATAAAATAAAAACTAGCGTATCGATTTTTAAAATTTTATCTCCAATACGTTTATTTAGCCTCCTGGAGCCAGTCCTGAAAAATATTTGTAGTTAATTTGAGTCCACCTTATATATATTTTTTTACAGTAATTTATTGCGCTTTGGAGGCGATGGTAACCTTAGATTTAAGTAATTTTATGACGTCAACTATAAAACAGTAAATATGATGATTTAAAAGTGCTATTTTTACGCCTATTTAAATAAGAACAATTGACGTTAACTTTAATAATATATCTCAGAAAAACATAAAAATTTTAATTAAATTTTGTCCAATGAAATTGGAATCCACGACCTCTGGGTGATTAAAGTTAACGCCTAGACCATGGAAGACAGAGTCCACAGGCAGCAAGCATCATCGCAATAATATGATAAAAAATGGCGACTCCACGGCTTTCTCTGTGCTGTCAAAGTTCAGTAAAGTATGTCTCGTTTACTCAAAAAAATAATGTCTACGAGGCTTCGATAAGTACATACTGTGTATTCATCTAGTTCGCATCCTAGATATCTAGATTTTTTTGTTGAAGAGAGGGATGCAAGATTCGCTGACTTTTATTATAATATACTGATGAAATTAGTACCTTAGCATTTTCTTCGATATAACCGGAATAGAACTACCTGTTCTATTTTAATAGGTATTCATATTTAATTTAATTTTGACACACCCACACTGGGTATGTACCCAGTGTGGTTGTACCAAAATAAAAATAAAAATCACATTTTTTTATCATCTCTATGCTCAAATATTGCAAATAAATGAATTATGAAATTACCTAAACTATGCAGACAACATTAACGTAGGATTTTACCAGTAATGAGTGTTCTTCTCTCAGCCGAAAGACGTCCACTGCTGGACAAAGGCCTCCCCCAAGGATTTCCACAACGACCGGCCCTGCGCTGCCCGCATCCATGCGCATCCCGCGACCTTCACCAGGTCGTCGGTCCACCGAGTGGGAGGCCTGCCAACACTACGTTTTCCGGTTCGTGGTCGCCACTCGAGAACTTTTCTGCCCCAACGGCTATCTGTTCTACGAGCTATGTGCCCCGCCCACTGCCACTTAAGTTTCGCGATTTTGCGGGCTATGTCGGTTACTTTAGTTCTCCTACGGATCTCCTCATTTCTGATTCGATCACGCAGGGAAACTCCGAGCATGCTCCATCGCCCTTTGGGTGACCTTGAGCCTTCTTATGAGGCCCATAGTAAGCGACCACGTCTCAGTTCCGTATGTCATTACTGGCAATTAATTAATGAGTGTTACCACATTTTAATTTTATAATTAATCTGATAAACATTTTCTGTACACGTATAAAATCGAAAATCCGAAACCTCTGAAACAATTTGGAACACAAAAAGATTTTTCATCTAAGCGAAACTCACGTGGACGAAGCCGCGGGCGACAGCTAATTTTATAATAAGTACAACTAAATACCCGCCCCGGATTCGCACGCATGAACATTTAAATACAGGATTAACGCGGCTTCGCCCGCGTGAATTTCACACGGGAACAGTGCTTTTCCGGATGAAAGGTAACCTATGTCATTCTCCGTAGTTCTAACTATGTGTATGCGAATATGTCGGGAAGATTGGTTCAGTAGATAAAGCGTGAAGAGGTTACAAATAACAAATAAACCAACACTCACTTATCCATAATATTAGCACAGAATTAATATAAGTACTACGTACAGAAAGGAAACTCCCTGCCTCTCCCGCAATATGGCACCCCCCGCACCTCCAGCACTTCTCCCCCGTTCTTGTGTGTTTTGGGACGCTATGACTATGAAAACGCACACATTGACGTGTTAATGACGTGTTCACGGATATACAGTTTCATTCGTAGTAGTGATTGATATTAGTTAGGATCGATGGTTAGGATTAGGATTCGTTTCAGAGGCCAAGATCCACTAGTAAGTATATTATTCAACGGTAAAAGACTGGATAAATGTTGAATCATACTTTTGTGTTACCTATGGCGCTATCTATTTTGTTTAATAATAGATGGCGTTACTGTAATTGGTATACTATGCCCACGGGAACCATATTTTCCAGGATAAAAGGTAGCCTATGTGCTATTCCAGGTCATAATCTACCTCAGTACCAAATTTCATCGAAATTTGTCCAGTAGATTTTGCGTGATTGAGTAACAAAACATTCTGACAAACTCACAAATTCACAAACTCACATCCAAACTTTCGCATTTATAATATTAGTAGTATTATATTATATCTTATCTTAACTCGCGGGGTCCGAAGTCCGGAAGTACTTCAAACCTTGGGTTTTTAGGGTTCCGAAGTAAAATAGTAATAGAGAAAATAATAATAGACACAAAATGTTCCGACAACTCCGTATAATTAAATATAATACACAGAAACGTCTTGCACGCTACAGAGAACCAATGACGACTGAAGTCCTTAGCTCATGGCACAGAATTAATATTAGTACTACGTACAGAAAGGAAACTCCCTGCCCCTTCCGCAATATGGCACCCCCCCGCTCCTTCCGCACTTCTCCCCCGTTCTTGTGTAACTGTGGGACGTTCGACTATGAAAACGCACACATTAACGTGTTACTGACGTGTTCACGGATATACAGTTTCATTTGTAGTAGTAGTAGGCATATTTGACGCGCCGTTTCTATGAAGCGCCCGCCCTGTGCTCATGGTATAGAGTCCCTTAAGTAATATGAGTCGCGCACACACACCAACTTCATGGCTAACACTAGGAACCCTTATAGTTTCGTCATGTCTGTCCGTCTGTCCGCGGCTTTGCTCAGAGACATAGCATTGCAAGATAATTACGCGGAGTTAACTGTAGAATAACATTACAAAAAAAAAAAAAAAATTAGGTTGCTTCCCCTACATCTAAAGTGGGGATGTATTTTTTCTTTCGATCATACCATCGTGTGGGGTATCATTTGATAGGAGTACAAAATTTTGTTAGAGTCACGTGTCTCCCCTCGAACAGGAAAATGGTGGACCCTCCACCATTTTCCTGTTCGATGGGAGAATACTGAGTGTCTACTAGAATCAAAAACCGCAATGTCAAAATTACAATGAATTTAAAAGGAAAATTATCACGGTTATGTAGACTTTTACGTTAATGAGTAATAGACGATAAACTTACAAAATTGATTTTAGTACCTATGAAAAATATTAGTAGGAACAATTTCCATTCTTATGATGGGAAGCAAATTTATGTTCATGTGTCCGCATTTCTAAAAAAAATGATTATCTTATCTTATCTTCTACAGGATAGGTACCTTCGGAACCCTACATTGCGCGTAGCCCGACACGCACTTGACCAATTATTTTGTACTTACACCAATGCCTTACTCACCCGCATCGGGAATTCTGAAGAAGGACTGCATGACCTTCAGAATATCACCTGTTGCGAAGTGCCTATAGTCCTCCAGGGCCGGATATGCTGATCCTAGGAGGTCCAGTCGCTTGTTTGCCAACGAGTCACGTAACAAAATGTGTTTCAAGGACTCCTCTGCTTCCCTACAGGCCCTGCACAGAGGGCTGTTAACAAGTTTCAATTTGTAGAGGTGACTGCGATTTTCAAAGTGTCCAGTCAAGGCCCCAATCAGAATTCTTGTCTGTATCCTGCTATACTTGCAGATTTCTTTGAACCACCAAGCATTGCCTTTGAGTGTATTTATTGGTAGGATATAGGGTGGCAACAATAATGTAGCAAATAAAATTTAAATATGAACACTGAACAATGCATGTTCGTTCGTTCGCCCTTGGCGTCCTGTTAGTACATACACTCATTTTACGGGAACACTATTCAGCACTTAAATTGAAACCACATTTAATGTTTTAAAATGTTTCCAATTAAATTTTGTTCAATGGTTTTGTTTTAATGGAAGTTTCATTTTACACTTACAATATTTTTTGGATGAATAGAAGCTAGATAGATAGATTAATCATTTATTTGATGCTACAAACACACACATACAAAGAATAGAAGTACACGAAACATTAAAACAAGAAAAGAAAAAAAAAATTAAAACATGGATAGGATAACACATCCATACTAATTTTATAAATGCGAATGTTTGGATGTGAGTTTGTGAATTTGTGAGTTTGTGAGGATGTTTGTTACTCAATCACGCAAAATCTACTGGACGGATTTCGATGAAATTTGGTACAGAGGTAGATAATGACCTGGAATAGCACATAGGCTACTTTTTATCCCGGGAAAAAGCACTGTTCCCGTGGAAATTCACGCGTGCAAAGCCGCGGGCAAAAGCTAGTATCTATATAAAATCGTTCACGCTATCATAGATTCACCCTATTTGCTCTCATTACTCTGTTTCAACACGCTCTTTGCCTTAAGAAATCGGAGTCGTACATTCTGCTTGCAGGTTTACAAGAATAATACCTCATTTTATAACCCTGTTACTCGTATGTGTAGACTTTTTAATGATTTGGCCTCGCAGAATGGACTCGATATCTTTGGAGCTAGCCTGGGTAGTTTTAGATCTAGTGTGCTAAAATGTTTATTAGATAATAATTAATTCACTTAACTACCTACTTTTAATATCTTATTTATTTTGAACTTGCTTTATACTTATTATTTTAATGTTTTTACGTTTCTATATTTTTGAAACCTTCTGTGTGTGTATATTTTGGGCTATAACCTAGTTTCATGCTTACTTAAATTGTTATTTTTTATAATGTAATGGCTGTAACCTGTTTTACACACCTTAATAAATAAAATAAAATATTTATTCTTATAGAGTTTGTTTATAGCAAGACTAGTATCGGCCCGGGACTATTCCCGTGGAAATTTCTGGAAATCCTCTCTTAGTGCTCCCCTACACTCCCTAAGGAACCTACATGACAAATTTCAGCTTCCTACGCCCAGTAGTTTTGGCTGTGCGTTGTCTGTCAGTCACTCGGTCACCAATTTAGAAGAATTGTATTGGTAGGTAGGTTACCTAGGTATTGATAATAGTGATAACACGAAAATATAGGATATTGTTACAGTAGCTGCGGTCGGGTTCTGATCATGTAGGAATTTCGAGTAAAAATGTCCTATATTAATCCCGGTAGATGTTTTACACGTGTACCAAATTTCAACGAAATCCGTCGAGTAGATTATACGTGATTGAGTAAAGACAACCAAACTTTCATATTTATAATATTTATTTGTTATTTTATTAGGTTACATGACAAAAACTTAGATCTATACAATAATAAATCCATACTAATATTATAAATGCGAATGTTTGGATGTGAGTTTGTGAGGATGTTTGTTACTCAATCACGCAAAATCTACTGGACGGATTTCGATGAAATTTGGTACAGAGGTAGATAATGACCTGGAATAGCACATAGGCTACTTTTTATCCCGGGAAAAATCACTGTTCCCGTGGGAAAATCACGCGGGCGAAGCCGCGGGCAAAAGCTAGTAATAAATAATAAATAAATAAATATATACGGACAAATCACACAGATTGAGTTAGCCCCAAAGTAAGTTCGAGACTTGTGTTATGGGATACTAACTCAACGATACTATATTTTATGACAAATACATATATAGATAAACATCCAAGACCCAGGCCAATCTGAAAAAGATCATTTTCCATCTTGACCTGACCGGGGATCGAACCCGGGACCTCCGGTGTGGCAGTCTGGCGTGATAACCGTTAGGCCACGGAGGTCGTCAGTCGTCACAATTATCATTACATTTTAAGTGCTAGCATGCAACCCAATTAAAAGTAAACACAACATTCTTTGATTGTAAGCAGTAGCACATCCTACATCTTACTAATATTATAAATGCGGAAGTTTGGATGTGAGTTTGTGAGGATGTTTGTTACTCAATCACGCAAAATCTACTGAACAGATTTCGATGAAATTTGGTATACGGGTAGATAAATACCGGGAATAGCACATAGGGTACTTTTTATCCCGAAATTCCCGCGGAAGCGAAGCCCTGAGGCGCGGCTAGTTATTAATATAAGTAGGTACTGCGGTAGGATAGTTGTAGGAAGGAGGTGGGATTGTGTTAAAACTGTTGTGAGTTTTCGTAACCAAGGTGAGACCACACCCTAATAAACTTCAGCCAATCATACATAGTATCTCAATTCATTACGTATATTCGTCCACATAGATAGTTCTTTATTTAATTACAATATCTTGTAAAGTGACGTCTTTGGAGAAAATGCAGCAGTGGAGTTTGTTGCGCCGCCTCTTCTCCACTTGCGCTTTAGAGGTGGTGGTAACCTTTAAGTAATTTTCTGACGTCACCTAACTAATATGACGATTTAAAAGTGCTATTTTTCCTATTTAAATAAAACAATTTTCAATTTATTAACATTGTCATTGAGTCATTCGGGTTTTCCTGGTTTAGAGAGTTCTAGGTATTTTTTGATGTGTAATTTTTTTTTATCTCACTTTACCTACTGGTATTTGTGGAAAAGATATGGGACGAAAATGTGTAACATGAAAGCGCTAGTTGATTTGACTAATGAGGCGTTAGGCGATAGTACGACTATACGACCTCCGTGGGCTAACGGTCATCACGCCGGACTGCCACACCAAAGGTCTAGGGTTCGATCCCCGGTCGGTTCAAGATGGAAAATGATCTTTTCCAGATTGATCTGGGTCTTGGATGTTTATAAAATATAGTATTGTTATCCCTTACCACAAGTCTCGAACTTACTTTGGGGCTAACTCAATCTGTGTGATATAAATTTATTTATTCTGTGGCGATAGTAACCCATTTCATTTCACTGTAAAGTAGCTCTTTTAACACGTCTGCTCAAAAAAGAGTGTTATGTTTTCAGGGTTTCATGTATGTATGTTTCTTTAATAGAAATGTGTGACTCTCATCTAAGCGTTTTCCCGGTTGCATCCTCAGCAAACGCGTCGGAGCCCAGGGACCCAGCTTTCATACTTTTTCTTCTCCACTTCGCACGGTCTTTGGCATGCCTTGTTATTTGTGAGACTATACTATAGATTTAGATGTGTGAGTATTGTTATTATCCTAATCCTAACTAATATTATAAATGCGAAAGTAAGTTTGTTTGTTTGTTGGTTTGTTTGTTTGTTACCTCTTCACGCTTTATCTAGGTACTGAACCAATCTTCCTGAAATTTCGCATACACATAGCTGGAAGTACGGAGAAGGACATAGGGTACCTTTCATCCCGGGAAAAAGCACTGTTCCCGTGGGAAATTCACGCGAGCGAAGCCGCGTGCGAAAGCTAGTATTCCATACGATATCCCGCTCGGGTAACATACAGGGTGTAAAATCACGTCCGACATAGCCGATACACCAATTCATTGCTTTAGTGTTAACTCTAGCGTTAGTTTTGATGGGGAATTCTTTAAAATTTTAATAAAGTTTTATAGTATGAAATGACGGTTACATGATGAATTTTACAAATCTGCAAAAAAATCTACTTACTTCTACCCTTTTATTGAGTAAATATTCCTCTCAATCTATTCCTGGTTGACTGGAAGGGATCCCTTCATGGGATAAGTCCGCCATTGTATATTTACCTTCCTATTTATGTTACTATGAATTATGTGTCCTTAGTACAATAAAGATACTACAAACAAACAAAAATGAAAATTTTCAATTCAACTTTGAACCTCTATCTTAGGGAAAAATGTTCATATTAATGGGGGCGAGATTACGTGGGTTTCGGCTGTATCGGAGGTCATTTAACACCCTGTAGATAGACGTTGTGACGCTAGATGTCACACTGCAAAAGAATTGTTTAAATTCGAGTATTCTTTCTTTAAGATTGTGACACTATTTTTTAAGGTTGGTAAAATCTAAACCTTAATTATCCGTTGTTACTGGGTTACCACACCCTAAGTTGTTACTTCAACCAATCATATCGTTTGATTGGTGTAATAAGGTTCAACAGGAAAACTATTCCGAATGCTTGTAGTTACCAACCTTTTGTTGTAATTTTCGTAACCATAGTGAGACCCCCACCCTTACTTACTTTTCGGCCAATTAAAATTGATCTCTTTCGATTGGTAGAAAAATGTAAATTCCATGTTTAAAATTCTAATTTTGATTGGTAGTGCACACGTGACAGTGTATGAATTCGTTTCTAGTTTGACAACCTCATTGGTTGCAAGAATCTTTTTTACTATTGTTTGAATTGATGTTGTTTACGTTTGCTGAGCTGGTCGCCATTTCGACGAAAGGACATAGTGCACCAATGTACGGGCTCCGTCCCCACCCACCAACACAATTGGGACTGATGCCAAAGTGTTCCTAAAATGTCTATTATTTCATTAAAATACTTTTTTTTTCATAAATCAGTGGAGTTTGTAAAAATAATTGGGCTCCATATAAAAATGTTTGGGATCTACCAACACAATATGACTGATGCCAAAGAGTTCCTAAAGTATCTTTTATTTTATTAAAATCCTATTTATTTCATAAATCAGTGGGGTTAATTAAAAAAATTACATTTTGTAAAAATAATTGGGCTCCATATAAAAATGTATGGGATCTACCAACACAAATGAAACTGATGCCAAAGAGTTCCTAAAGTATCTACTATTTAATTAAAATCCTATTTATTCCATAAATCAGTGGGGTTAATTAAAAAAAAATACATTTTGCAAAAATATTTGGGCTGCATATAAAAATGTATGGGATAAATATTTGAAAAACGTTCGATACCACGAAAACCCCATGCATTTGGCAGCTACCCCATAGTAAAAAAATATCGGCTTGCCAAGATATGTCGATTAACCTATGTTTCATTTCTGTTGGTGGGTGGGGACGATTCCGCCCATAGTCCTTTAGTGTAAAATTTGTCGAATAAAGAATTTTTACACGACTGACCAAAAAGGAGTGTTATGTTTTCAGGGTTCATCTATGTATGTATGTAATTTCTTTATTCCACCATAAGTCCTGAACGGCTTATTAGATTTTGATGTGAGAGGTATTGTTAGGTTCCTTGCATTAGCCCGAATGACATAGGCTATGTAAGATGTCAGTCGTGTTTTTTATTTTTAACTAACTGCCTGGTTTCGCCTGCTACTTTGCCTACTTTCTAACAAATATTAAAAGGCGAGTTTAGATGCGTGGATGCTTGTGACTCTAACTCAATAACTACTTCGTTTTCGAAGTAATTTAGTACAAGGGTAATGTGATGTTTCCGAACGATTTCGGTCATGGCGACAACTTCATTTGTTACTAATATATTTTACTGACTTTGAGTTGCTTTGAGTCTCTTGTTACTTACTTGCCAATAAATATTTTATTAATTTAATTCATCATGGACAGAAAGTTTGTGGCTTAAAAAAATAGATGGCGTTGGTGGTGGGAATATTATACAAATTAAACAACATGGTAAAAATGTAAAAATTAGTTTAAAATTTAATGAAAATTAAAGACACCAGTATACAAATAATGTCAGAATATACAAAAATACATATAAAAGGTTTTAAAATTGTTCTAGAAGTAAAATTAATTTTTTTAGGAACACTTACATTATAACATCCTACTTAAGTATATACATATTATTTAAAAATATACCTATAGGTACCTACAAAAGTACAAATCAAATCCATTCAGCATTTTCAGATCGCTCTATTTTACGTACTAACTATTCGTAACAAATACCTAATACAAACAGAACATTGACTTAACACAAAGCACAAATAACAATTTAACAAGAGTTACAGTAAACAGTAATTTTATATTGCGGCCACGATCTTCAAGCGCGTGGTAGAAAAGCGAACTAATGTCTACGCTACAAAAAAATCTTATTTAAAACGCAAGTGGCGCCCTCACTCACATGCCTAAAGATCGTAGTCGCGCTGTACAGATCATGCACACATAAATCCATAAGAATCTTGAGGTATCCATCGATGCATTTGTAACCGGCATGCCCTTATCAGTTCTCCGTCCAGTAGTCTCAACACACAGGCAAGAAGAATGACAAGGGCACACCGCATTACACTCAGTCGGTTAAAACTTCATAGGCGCCTTTGCTTCGTACAAGTGGCGCCATCTGTCGTCGAGTAGCGGAAACTTGTCGCGGCGTATGGAGAATAGGTGGCGTTAGTAATATTTAGCATCCAAACTGTGTGCAATAATGGGATTATTGCCACAATGTTAAATGCAAAATATGAGTCTTCTTTCTTCAACACGTATGACTAAGCTGAACATTGATTATAATGAAAAGGGCGAAAAAAATGACTACGTGACAGCTTCTAATCTAGAACTAACTATAAACGATATTCATAAAATTATTTTCAGCTTGGATCAGTCAATCCTTCAAAAAACCACGTTGTTATTTCATTCATTAACATATACAAGTTCATACATACTTATTGTGTACACAAACTAGGTCGGTTACATGTAATATAGGTACATTAATTATGGCGAAAACACATTATTTTAATAAAACTAACTTCGAACATGAAACAATTATACAATATTTTTCCTGTTGGTTTCTTCCCCACTTTGAATTCTTCTTAGCAATGGCCTGTAACAAAAGAGAAATAAAATTAATTACGAGAACATCATAGAAATGTAAAAATTAAAAATGGCGGGAGGCGGTCGCTTTTGTTAGTGATAACAATTAAATTTTGAATGTGAGTGAAACGTCTGACGTTTTGATTTTATTTATTACAAGGCATTAAAAATACTATTATTTTGATTTAGGTTATTATTTTCAACAAAACTTAGTAGATACAGCTTACATACATAAGTACATAAATTTACATAACATTACATAAAGTTACATAAATTATAGAGTATTGAAGTTAAGTTAAGAATTTATAGAGTACTAGCCGCGCCTCGGGGCTTGGCTCCCGTGGGAAGTTCGGGATAAAAGTACCCTATGTGCTTTTCCGGTATTTTTCTACCCGTGTACCAAATTTCATGGAAATCCGTCCAATACATTTTGTGTGATTGAGTAACAAACATCCTCACAAGCTCACAAACTCATACCCAAACTTTCGCATTTATAATATTTAAGTAGTGTTGGCAGGCCTCCCACTCGGTGGACCGACGACCTGGTGAAGGTCGCGGGATGCACATGGATGCGGGCAGCGCAGGACCGGTCAACGTGGAAATCCTTTGTCCAGCAGTGGACGTCTTTCGGCTGAGAGAAGATGAAGAAGAAGAATATTTAGTAGGATCACGAGTTAATATAGATTACACTAGTTTACACAATTTGTGAATGTGTACCCTCAAAGCTACTAGGTTTTTTTGATAGATCTAATTATTCGGAATAAAGGTCTGATTATAAATTTCCCCCATCACGTAAGATTTGCGAAAAAAAATGTGTCAAAAATTCAAAAGAATATTTTTCTCTAATATTTTGAGACAGTATTAAAATAAGTAGTTCTAAAATAAAACATGTTAAAAATTGTAGAATTACTTATTTTAATACTGTCTCAAAATATTAGTGAAAAATATTTTTTTTAATATTTGTCACATTTTTTTTTCTCAAATCTTACGTGATGGAGGAAATTTATAATTAGACCCATATTCAACACATATAGATCTATCAAAAAAACCTAGTAGCTTTGAGTGTACAAAAAAATAATAGAATATAATAGAATCACGTCTTCATCCCTTACGGGGTAGACAGAGCCAAGAGTTGTGAGACTCGAAGGCCACGCTTTGCTGAATAGTAGGCTCTCTGATGGAATGGAGTTTCAGGTATAGTGACAGGTTGCTAGCCCATCGCCTATGAGTAAAGGAATCCCTAGTTTAAAGCAAAATAAAAAAAATGAAAATTGTAAACTAGTAATTAATAAATTTTGTAAATAATTCCTACTAACATAGCATAAGTTTACTAACATTACGAGTCCTGGTTACTTGAATAAATATTATTTCATTCATTCATTCATTCATTAATCTGTGGTAGGATAGTAGGATTGAAGAGGTGAAGACAAAAATGTATATTGGTCTAGACACTAAGAAAGCAAACGAACGGTATCGATTACAACTTTATTGATACATTCCCCAACGTTCCGAGTGATTTGCTATAGAAATTCAATTTAAATCATAACAATAAGGTCCCTTGGGATTAACGCTCAATTTGAGGGTAGCGGGCAATAAATCTAACTTGGCCGGTTTGGCGCAGTCGTAGTGATGTGCCGTTCCCGAAATTTTCTTGGAAATTTCTCGGAAATATTCTCGAGAACGGAAAATTTTCCTAAAAACCCAAGAAATTTCTGAGAATTTTCGGAAATTTTCAACGGAAGAAATTTTCGGGAAAGGGAAATTTATCTGTGGCACATCGCTAGTCGTGAGGTAGCCACACTGCTGGCAAGGGAGCGAGTTGGAGTTTGCGAATCCAGTTTGTAAGGATGTTTGTTACTCAATCACGCAAAATCCACTGGACGGATTTCGATGAAATTTGGTATACAGGTAGAAAAATACCGGGAATAGCACATAGGGTATTTTTTATCCCGAAATTCCCATGGGAGCGAAGCCCGGGGCGCAGCTAATATGGTAATATGAGTGCTCCGAATTCCGTAATCTGGTCAGAGTGCGTTAATTTTAAATTATGATAATATTCTGAAAATTAGTGCGGGATGCGCATGGATGCGGGCAGCGCAGGACTGGTCGTTATGGAAATCCTTGGGGGAGCCTTTGTCCAGCAGTGGACGTCTTTCGGCTGAGAGAGAGAGTGTGAAAAGTGCCTGTAAAAGTCTACTGAATAAACGATCGATTTCAAAACCATAACGGAAAGTTACACCATTATTAAGACGGTTATAAGCAAACATTTAGACAGTTGACCACGCAACAGCGACTAATGAGCGGGCGTCAATGCAGAGCACGAAACATTGACAAGGGTTCCGTATCAGTTGTGAGCTTATTACATTTTGGCGCCCAACGTGGGACGGTGCTAACTAACTAGTTGCGAACTGTATTGTTATATATTTGAATACAGATACTTGAATTGTCATACACTTTAATATGTTTTATGTACTAGTTTTTGCCCGCGGCTTCGCCCGCGTGAATTTCCCATGGGAACTGTGCTTTTTCCGGGATGAAAGGTACCCTATGTCCTTCTCTGTACTTTCAGCTATGTGTATCCGAAATTTCAGGAAGATTGGTTCAGTAGATTAAGCGTGATGAGGTAACAAACAAACAAACCAATAAACAAACAAACTCACTTTCGCATTTATAATATTAGTCAGGATTAGGATTTTGCTTCCATGCTGGAGCGAAGAAAAAACAAAGAATGTGCCAGCTGCTTCTCTTCCCGCGCAGGTTGTAAGTCAATCGAAAGGTGTTTAAACTGGGGATTCCTCCACTCATAGGCGATAGGCTAGCAACCTGTCACTATACCTGAATCTCCATTCCATCAGAGAGCCCACTATTCAGCAAAGCGTGGCCTTCGAATCTCACGACTCTTAAAATTAGCTCCATCTATCATCTCAATCATCATCTATCTATAATGTGCAAACACCCAAGCCAGTGAAACTTCCACCTAGTCCAAACATGAACCATGTTCCTAATTTCGGAAATTCTCTATTAATAACATAAGGTGCTTCTAAGGACTCAGGGACCATCAATAAGCCCAAATGACCGTTAAGACCGTAACATGGTATTATTGCACTCTCTAAATCAATTTTTAATTTTACCCGTTTGATACTTATGGCGTTAATGGCTTCATTAAAAGGTCTGTGGGTGATATAGATTTTGCAGATACAATACATACATATATGTTATCACGCCTTTTTCCCGTGTGAGGCAGAGACTAGCGATTTCCACTTGCTACGATCCTTACAGATCTCTCTTGCTTCCTCTACACTCATCCTAACTAATATTATAAATGCGAAAGTGAGTTTGTTTGTTACCTCTTTATGCTTTATCTTCTGAACCAATCTTCCTGAAATTTCGCATACACATAGTTGGAAGTACTTAGAAGGACATATCACTTTTCATTCCGGGAATAAGCATTGTTCCAGTGGGAAATTCACGCGAGCGAAGCCGCGGGCAAAAGCTATTCACTCTATAAAGATAAAATACTTTTTAAATATGTTATTGTAGCCAATATTGAGTGAAACATCTAAAATTCATTTATTCTTACCAGTCCTATCATGTAAACAATCTTCACAGTACTTTTTTTGAATTTTGTTGAAAATAAATCAAATATTAGTTCAAACCTAAACATTCTAAAGTAAAACATTTATTAACCACTAAAGTAATTTCCTAAAAAGTCTATTTTAATTTATATTGTTGTAAAATCATAAAAAGACATGGTAAGATTGTTTACATGATAGGACTGGTAAGAATAAATGGAGTTTACTGTTGCTGGTAAAGTTGGCATAGAGAAATAGTACATATACCTCGATGGTATAGAGCTTAATTTTGAATGATAATCATCATTATAATGGGTGGTGAATTAGGCTTTCTAGAACCAGGCTTGCCAAGTGAGGAAGTCACTATGAAAAAAAAAACTATGCATGTCAATTTGTAATTCCTTTGCAGTAATAAAATAAAATAGATAAAATAGCCCTTTATTCAAATCTGTAAGTATGTACCAAAGTAAAGTTTAAACTATTCTAATATTTGACTCTTCGATAAATATTGTAGATTGGTTTTTCTACAGTATAAGTGTTAAATTTACACTTTGAAATATTCTACCATATGTTGCAACGAATAAATTACTTTTCATCTCGGTTAAGCATGGCCTTCGAGTCTCACGACTCTTGGCTCTGTCTACCCCGTAAGGGATAAAGACGTGATTATATGTATGTATGTATGTACCTCGGTTAAAAGAATTCCATTATTTAGGACAATACTTTAAATATCAGGAGAAACAGCGACGAAATAATGATGCAAATTAAAGATGAACTGAATTTGATGAATCAACTAGCCTTATAGTTGTTTTTGAATCTCTCAATTCGATAGAAGAGATTAAATTCAGATCAATACCTTAACCAAACTTCGCTCATACGAGTAAAACAAAGCAGGCTAGCCGGAATTATCCGAAATAGAAACTTACAGTCCATTTGGCCTGACCAGGCTCTTAAAAAAGGTTACAGCTGTCGCCGGCAGGGCACGATTTATAACCAGTGCAATGAGACGACCTCAACTTGATTTTTCATGCGGTGGTCCATTGCCTCCGATCCGTGGTCAATTTCAGCATTTGACTTCTCTTTTGTTTTAGGATTAAGTTCATGTGGAGCTGGATAACGATTGAATCAATGTAGTTCAACTAATAGATAGATCAACACTTAATTGGACCATTTACAGAAAAGATACAAAGAAGTGATCAAAAGTAAATACATATAAATGGGTGCAAAGGCTTATCGCAAATGCAATTTCTTCCAGCCAACCTTTGGGTGGAGGGAGATATAAATGAAAATTTTGTATGTAGTGTATGTTTGTATCTGATAATAACATGGTATAGATGTCGCAGTCGGATTGTATGTATAATCCGCCGTATTACATTACGGCTAGTCGTTTTACAAAACAGCGCCGTTTTGTAGTACGGCGGTTCAACGATTAGCCGGATTGAATACGGCTGAATGAAAATCCGCCGAAATGTATTCGGCGCCATACGTTCTTCAATACGGCTAGACGTAATGTAAAATAGCGAGTCATTAGTCGCCACTTTGACAGTTTTTAGTTCAGATTTTAAACACTCGTGGCGCTGCCTGACGTAACAACAACGATGGCGTATAACTATGATAATAATTCTTGGTTGCTAAAGAATATCGTACAAAAAAGATCTGTTAGCATTTTCTCATTAACATAGATTTTTATTTAAACATAGTTTTAGTTTGTAAGTATAGTCACCCTACATTCTAAATACTTAGTAGTACGATTTGGCTTAACATGGGCCGCCATATTGGAGAACGTATCGCAGTGACAATCCGGCTAATCATTGAACCACCGTATTACAAAACGGCGCTGTTTTGTAAAACGGCTAGCCGTAATGTAATACGGCGGATTATACAATCCGACTGCGACATAGATATATAAAGTAACTTGAAACATAAAAAAGGGAGGAGATTTATTAGTGCTATTTTTAAGCCTATATAAATAAAAACAATTGGCTTTGACTTTGACTTTGGAGGAAGATGCGCAATAGGCCTTATCGCTGTAAGCAATTTCTTCCAGGCAACCAATTGAAAATTTAACTATAGGTAATTCTTCTTATAAGAGCTGTTCTCTTGTCGGTGGAGTATACGCCACACTTCTCTATTTTCGGTTTTACATTTAAGGTATATAGGTATTACACAAACTAAAATGTTTTGGGATTATTTTTCAATCTTTTTTACATGTAGCGTTAAATGTAGCTTGGTATTGTCTTACTTTGACTTATGTCCTCCAAATACATAAATGATGTATGTATATAATGATTTATTCAACTCCAAGGAAGAATGAAATTGGAGAGAAATTATAGTACACTAACCACGCCCCAGGACGTCGCTCCGGTAAGAATTTCGGGATAAAAAGTACCCTATGTGCTATTCCTGGTATTTTTCTACGCGTACACCAAATTTCATCGAAATCCGTCCAGTAGATTTTGCGTGATTGAGTCACAAACATCCTGACAAACTCACATCCAAGCATTCGCATTTATAATATTAGTAGGATACAGAAGTTAAGAAAATTATGATACAATAATTGATTTAAAACTAAACTAAAATAATATAATTGTGTGAAATTGTTTGCTCGCAGGCAGGCACAACATAATGCCGAATTTAAAAATTATGTTCCATAGTGACCAATATCAAGCTTACAGAGCTTTTAAACCTTTGATTAAACAAATTGCCGTAAAAGATAAAAAATGTGGAATGTCTAAAAATAAAGCGAAATTGAAGGCGTACTTGCTGACCAAGAGTTATTACACAATTAGTGAATTTTTAGATTGAGTCCAATTATTATGCATTTTTATAACAGACAATTTGACATAAGTATAAATATAATTTAATCGATAATTTTAATTTAATTTATTTATTGTAATTTAATTTATGATTGTAAATTAAATTAATAGCTAGGAATATCAAACACAATTTACAAAATTGTCTGTGATTAAATAAATTAAATGAATGGGTGTACATATTTATCACAAGTAAGTAAATATCAGGACGACATTAACATTTAAGAAAGCAATAAACAACCCTTATTACCCCGTGGGGTCATCTAATTTTAATGTCAATCTACCCTCATAATGTAACAAAATTACTGTATTCTAATGATAATGTTTGATAAATTCAGTCGACCAGATTTTATGGGCAATAATCATTTAAATCTGTCATTTTTCAGTCGTTTGCGATTTTGTGATGATATTTGAGTCGTAATGTTCAGTGCATTTATTTTAATGATGAAATGTCATTAGAACATTTGCATTTTTGCTTTTTTTACATATACATACATATTTTTACATATATATACATACATACATATTATCACGACTTTTTCCCGTGAGGGTAGGCAGAGACTAGCGATTTCCACTTGCTACGATCCTAACAGATCTCTCTTGCTTCCTCTACTTACACTTATTACTCTTTTCATACGTGATCCGGTTTTTTCTATTTCATTACTTTTAATATATATACATAGAGATGTTTTAAAAAAAATCTGCCAGTTCTAATCTTCTATCTTAATCTTAATCTAAAATAAAACACTCAAAAGAAAAAAAAAATCGTTAAAGACTGCTTCATTATAACAATAAAAATGATGACGAGAAATGCTTTAAACAAGAATCAATTATGACGCTAATAAAATTTACTTAGTGCTAAGTTTATTTGTGTTATGTATTAGGCTTATGTGTTTGGAGATCACTAAAACACTCGCGTATTCGGTTCTGCTGTTTATTTAAACGTTCACACAACTTTTACATGTAGTTCTTATATTTTTAAACTAATTTTACATACGAGACCGTTCACTGTCGTGTACTGTCCAAAACGGAAGAGAGAGAGAGAGAGAGAGAGCGAGCGAGACAGCAACAAACTTTTTAAATTATATAAGCAAATCAGTAGAATACTGAACATTCTCGCCCCTTTTTAAAGTACGGCTAGGCTAATAGCTGAGTTACATGTATATAAAAGTCTAAATTTTAATCTAACTGTAATATTTATATTTTCAAAGTATTAACATGGAATATTTAATATACATTAAAGACTTATGATAAACTATAATGATTGTTGTGCTATAACTTGCTAACAATAACTTAAATTATATTTAGACTAAGTAGGAAGTATATAACTGTTAAGCAGAATTTAATAACATTTATGAACAAATTTTGTAAGTTGTAAGACAAATATAACTGATAAGCAGTGTACAATCCATATATATAACTGTTATGTAGATTTAATAAGTTTAGGAAATAAATTTGTAAATTTTAAGATACAGTAAAACCGTTAAAGCAGTATTAAATGAAAAGAAGAAACTAAATTTGCAAAATTTATGACACACAAGACTATGTAGTACATAAATACATCACTTTGAAGTTATTCTATGAACAATATAACTAAATTTAAATTTCCTTAGGAACATAGGATCTTATACAAGCATGAGATAGCTATTTACTTATTGTTTAAATGAAATACAAGTTAGTTAGTATAGTTACAAGTAAGTATTTTTAAATAAAGAAATCCTTACATTTAAAAATATGCAAAATTTTGCTGTTACAAAGGTGTTACATAGTTACAATTTATTTATTTTATTTTTTAAATATTTGACTTAATAGGTAACAAAACTAACTTATGTATAGGTCGAGTATATTCACCTTTGGAAGTACGTACAACTACTGATCTGATTAAACCATCAGATTTATTAATATTTGTAGAAATAATTCTACCCAGAGGCCAAAAGGTGGGAGGACAATTTTCATCTTTGATTAAGACTAAATCATTGACATTTAAATTCTTTTCTACTTTTAACCATTTATTTCTTGTTTGCAATTCTGACAAATAACATGAATAAAATTGTTTCCAGAACTTTTGTTTTATTTGCATTATTTTCTTATAAATATCTAGTCTAGATTCTGTTAATTCTAATACATTTGGTTCAGGTAAGTCAGTTAATGCTGTTCCAATAATAAAATGTGCAGGAGTTAAACAAGTAAGATCATTGGGCACATCAGTCACAGGATACAAAGGTCTTGAGTTGAGAATACTTTCTATTTGAACTAACAGAGTATATAAAAGTTCATATGTTAACTTAGTTGTTAATAGGTATCTCTTAAGTAATGATTTTACAGATTTTATGCCCGCTTCGTAAATTCCACCCATATGGCTAGCTAATGGAACAGTAAACTTATGTTCAATACTATTTGAAGAACAAAATTCAATTATTTTACTATAACAAGTTTCATTTTTGAACATTTTGTACAATTCATGTAATTCTGACTTTGAACCTTTAAAGTTAGTAGCATTATCTGTATATAAACAAGTGGGAATGCCTCTTCGGCCTATAAATCTTTTCAAAGCACAAATGAAAGATTGAGAAGACATATCTGTGACCAATTCAAGGTGAATGATAGACATGTGCGCCGATCCGCGCCGATGACCGCCGCCGCCGGTCAGGATGCGACGCCGCTGACCATTTCAAAAAATCGGCGTAATCGGCGTGAACGGCGCGAATGAAATTTTAGACACTCGGTCACTTTGTTGCTAGGTAACGCGATGCGCGCGGGGGGGCAACATGTTACACCGCCTTGATTCCGCCGCACCGCACCGCACGGAACGCGCTCATTTCAAACATTTTGGTCGGAGAACGCGGAGGTAATTTTTCGAATTCAAGCAAAATGTCGTCAAATGATACATATGTAATTAATAAAACCAAATTAAAATATACTTCTATTAATGCGTTACATTCGTCATCGAAGAGCAGTTTTTGCTGGAAAAAATTTGGTTACTTGGTATTAGAGTCCGATGGAAAAAAAAGAACCGTGGCACCCAACCAAGTTTTCTGTATGCAATGTTTAGAAAATGCTAAAAATGATAATGAAGAAGAATTATTTGGAAGGTAAGATCTAGCAACTTTTTTGTAGATAGATAGATAAGTAATTCGATGTATAGGCGGCTAGGCTATTACACGGTTACACATTCAGGTGACTGAATGTGTTTAATTAATGTGTTAACTAAATTTGAAGCGGTGTGGTGGCTCAGTTGGCTAAGTGAGACTTGCGTCTCAAAGGCGCAGGTTCAAATCTCACGAGGCCTGCAGGTCAGCGAAAGGGACTAACCGTCTTTACTCCAATTGCGCTAATGTTTTACAACCTTCGTCGGTATTGTCATAAAATAAAATTGCGCGTCAACGTTGCGTACACTGCACGTCTAAAACCCTTCACCTACGCGTGAAACAAGTGTGTATGATTATGTTCACGAATAATGTTGGTATTAGAGGGCATCATTTATCATTACGTATTATATTAACTATGTTTATACACAATTAAAACAATAGCGCATTTGGGACGGATCGGGTTTCATTTCTGGCTGGCTACACGCGTCGTGTCGTTAAAAAAGAACATGTGTGTGTCCCACATTCTGAAACAACGGCAACGAATGAGTCTTCTGCTACGTCTTCACGACTCTTCCAACTCTCCTTAAAATATGGAGGTAGCACGGCTGATCAAAGTGATAATTCAATAGAAACTGAGTGTTGGAAATACTTTGCTGGCTGTGACCCACGAGATTACTCTAATATCGACATTTTAAATTATTGGAAAGACCGGGAATCATCTTTCCCGTATTTATCCGCTTTAGCCAAGGGGATTTTATGTGTTCCAGCGACAAGCACACCCAGCGAACGTGTATTTTCGGTGGCTGGCCTAACCATTACAGCAAAACGATCACGTCTTTCTGGAACCAATGTCAATAAAATAATTTTTATTCATGATAAGAGAAGTGTATAAAATTGGTTCTGTTCTGGTACTGCTACAATTAACTTCAACATAGTCGTCATTTTATAATGGCTTAAACATTATTCCTGTTACCTGTCTGTAATACACTGGTTTTAAACATTTTAGTATTTTTTATTATTTACCAACACCTACTTATTATTTTTTTGTACTTTACGTAATGCCATATCATCCCGTTTATTATATTTTGTTAAAAAAAGGGCATTTTGTCAATTTACTTTTTGACGCCGTTTACGCCGCTGTTTACGCCGCCGCCGACCATTTTTGACGACTACGCCGCCGCCGACGAATTCGGCATCGGCGCACATGTCTAGTGAATGGCACGAGTGGCAAGACACACAAATAAACATATGTATCCTTTAATATATCTACAATTTCTAACCATGGCGCTTCTAATGGCTATGGCACCACTGAAATCTATGCCTACATGAGTGAAGGCTCGAGTCAAGGTGACCCTGGCTGCTGGAAGATTAGACATTTGTTGTCCACAGACCTTACCACGGTATCTAGCACAACGCATACATGAGTAAATACACTTTTTAACTTCTTTTCTACCATGTATACACCAATACCTTAATCTCATATTATACAGAGTGTTTTGTAAACCTGAATGAAGCAATTTAAGATGGTAGTGTTGTACTATCAGAGATGTAAGGGGCCGTCCATATATTACGTCATTCTAAATTAGGGGGGTTGGTCTGCGGATGACGGTAAATGATAGATGGGGGGGGGTGTTTCGAAATTGACGTCATTCTTATTTATTTATTTATAGTTTATTTTTCACGTACAAAAAGATTATTTCTAAAAAGAAATTTCTTCCAGCACACCTAGTAAAATACTAGCTGCCCGCCCCGGCTTCGCCCGTGGTACTTACATGTATTATACATATAAACCTTCTTTAAGAATCAGTCTATCTATTTAAAAAAACCGCATCAAAATCCGTTGCGTAGTTTTAAAGATCTAAGCATACATAGGGACAGACAGCGAAAGCGACTTTGTTTTATACTATGTATAGATATAGATAATAAAACACAATACTTAAAATAACTACAACATTACATAATTAATAAAAGTACATATTAATACTATACTTATACTTAAATACATGTCTCATACTAAGGAAAGATAATGTTCTTGTGATGATATTATTGTAAAAATAATAAAAGGTGATTCTATAACCAAGTGTTTTAATCATATAATACCCTATTTTTCTCAAATCTGCAATGTTTTATTATGTCAAACTAGTAATGACGTCAATTTTGGGAGAAGGGGGGTCATTAAGAAATGACGTTAGGATGATTATAGGGGGTCTAAAATCTGAAAAAATCGATGACGTAATTTATGGACGGCCCCTAATATGGTCTCTTGCAGGAAGTATAATGGGGTGTGCTTGACTATATGGAATATCTGAATTTTGTATGCGTCCTCCTACTCTCAGTATTTCCGACTCATCCAAGAACGGATTTAACTTTCTGAGTGGACTAGCTGTGAATGTGTATACCTTTTTCTTATTATTTGAAACAACCTGTGCATCAGACAGATGAATTTGTGAGCTCTGTGTATGCTTTTGAGTACCGTAAACTGCTGCAACTTTGCACGGAATTTGACGTTTTTTGCGATTTTCTCGGAACCTATTCATAATTTTTACTCTCAATTGTTTTTAAATGGAAGACAGGCATAATGGCTTGCTATTGAGACCCCAAATTGTATTAATTTCCACCAATTTTCTGAATTACAAGGGCTCAAAGTCGTAGGCAAAGTTGTATGTAAAAGACACAAGTTTGCCTAGAAGGATAATTCGATATTTATTGTACTTATCGTTTCCGTAAATTTTTTGTCATGTGCATGAGACAACCTACTTGGCCCTTCCAATTTAATCAGTGCAATATACTGTATCATTTTTTTATTACAGCTACTAGGCCAAGTTGTAGCAGGTTCTACAGACTTTCCATACAAAAATGTCATTGACTATAGGGTTGTCCAAAAGAATACAGATTATTATTAACACTTTTTATAAAAGAAAAAAACCAGATGGCTACTTTCATTAAAAAATCACAATTTTAATGCTTCTGGTAATAATGTCTTATCATTTTAATCAACAATTATTAATAATCTTAATTTTTGATTGTAGTATAAAAGAAAAGTATACAAAGTGTTGAATTTCTTTTAAAATTATTTCTACAAAAAATATTTGAATATTGTTTTACAAATTTACAACGAGCACTTCTAATATAACTAGAGGAAACAAATTCTAAAATAAATTTGTAAGCATAATTTAAGCGAGATTCACGCAAGTGAAGCTGCGAGTAAAAGCTAGTTAACAAAATTTGACAACCCTAGACCCAGGCATAGTTATGTCACTCAAGTTTTCAAAACACTACACATGATTGCCTTCTAAGTTTTTTTGATAAAAAACAATCTTTTGCGTAAAAAAACAAGTAATACTAGAAGAAGACAATACTATCCTACCTTAGGCAGTTAATCCTGTGCGAAAACACAGCTTTTTAATAGTTAAAATTCAAAAGTTTTGGAGTGCAAAAAAATGCTGCCTCACCCACCGATCTTTGTCGTACAACTGACAGAGTATTAATGGAGTTACAATTATAAAAAATGAAAAATATGTTGCCCAAATAATGAATAGTTACTACAGAATGGTAGAAAACGAGAATAAAGCAAGCGAATGCGATATATCGTAATTCAAATGAAATAGGCAAATTTGTGTATAGTTGGATAAGTTGCAGCAGTTTACGGTATTTGTTTGAGTGTGCTCAAAGTTATTAGATGTGGACTGTAATTCAATTATTTCTTTTGAGAATGAATGATGTTGACAAATTTTGATGACAAAATCATGGGCATTTTTCAGCTCTGAAACTGATAAATATGATTTGATTCTATTATTTTTATTTCTTATGTTATTAATAAATCTAAACATGTATGCAACTGATCTTATTAGTTTTGAAAAATTCGAATGTTTACAAAAAATGTCATAGAAAAAATCAAACTGTTTGGATACATCTGTGCAAATGTTAGTTACTATGTTTTGAGTTTGTAGAGTTTTTGATGGCTCACTAGAGTCTTGACACTGAGGTATGTCCAGGGGCCACTGTGATTGATCTTGAGTTAACCAACTAGGACCGGTGAACCATGACTTACATGACTGTAGAGCGTTAGGCATTACACCTCTTGAGAGTAAATCTGCTGGATTTTGTTTAGTGTTAATATAAAACCAGTCATTACCTGAAGTAATGGTGATAATTTGTGTAAGCCGATTTGTAACATATATGTCATGTTTATGTTTGTATGGGGATTTTATCCAACTAAGCACTATAAGTGAGTCTGTAAAAAGATATATTTTATTAATACTAATTATTTCATTAAGTGTAGCGATAAACTTGTTAACCAACTGGGCCAAAAGAAGGGCACCACTTAACTCTAGACGAGGTATAGACTGTTGTCTTTTGATGGGAGCAACTTTGGACTTAGCGGTGACTAATAGGCAACTAGGTGGGTGATTGGGGTATGAAGCTTGTAGGTACAAGCAAGCTCCATAGGCTTTCTTAGAGGAATCACAAAAACCAATTAAATTTATATTATTAGGTATGTCAGTGAAATAGTATCTGGGAATTACAATATCTTTTAAACAATACAATTGATTTCTGTAACTTAGCCAGTTATTCTCCAGTTCTTGAGAAACAGGAGAATCCCAGTCTGTGTTTTGTTTCCAAAGCTCTTGCATGATTAATTTAGCAATGACAGTGGTACATGCTAATAAACCAATTGAATCATAAATCTTTGCTATTTGAGATAAAATATTTCTTTTAGTACAAGGTATATTGCTAACCTCAGGTATGGACACCTGGAGTGAGTCCATGGAGGGTGACCATTTGAGACCTAGGACTTTTACTGAATCAGCTGGTGTAAAATCATAAGAATTTGTATTTATATGTGAAGAATCATGTATAAGTAACGGATTCAAGCTAGAAATGTTTTTGTATAACTGTGAATCATTAAAAGACCATTTATGCAACTGGAAACCTGCTTTAGCTAATAGCTCGATGAGTTCAGTACACAATTGATAGCATTTTTGCTTAGATTGATGTCCGCATAAAAAATCATCCATGTAACTGTTGTGTTTAATGCAATCTGCAGCTAATTTGTAAGTGTCAGAGTATTTTTCTGCTAAGTCTTGTATAACACGACATGCTAGATAAGGTGCACATTTGGTGCCGTATGTAACTGTACATAATTCTATGCATTTGA
Organism: Ephestia elutella; assembly: GCA_018467065.1. NCBI lineage: Eukaryota > Metazoa > Arthropoda > Insecta > Lepidoptera > Pyralidae > Ephestia > Ephestia elutella. The sequence goes on along the minus strand of CM031565.1, from coordinate 7,858,433 downwards.
GAGGATCAGATTTGGTATCTCTCCACAAAATTCTTTGAAACAATGTTTGCTCTGGGTTTATATTTATTTGGCGAAACATCTTAATGATGTCACAAGAGAATGCATACTTATAAAGTCTAAATTTGAGCATAATATCGAAAACATTATTGTATATGTTTGGACCTTCATACAGTATGTCATTTAGAGCTATACCTGATGAAGTCTTAGTACTAGCATTGAAAACTGTGCGAAGTTTTGTTGATAGTGCTTCGGGTCTTATGACCGCAAAATGTGGCATATAATAAGCATTTTTGTCTGTAGGTGTGAAATGTTCGACATATTTAGCATGACCTAATTTTATAAACTCATGTATAAAATCTGTGTATTGTTTGTGTAAATCAGGATTTTTAGAAAATCTAGATTCCTGCTGTAGTAAGCATTTGTAAGCAACATTGAAAGAGTTACCAAGTTCTGTGATTCTGTCGACCTGTACCCGAAGTCTCAAACTTTACGTCTGATCAATCATATAATCGCTTGAAATTGAGATAATCGCTTGCAATAACTTACTTTCTTTTTCGTAGCAATTTTCTTGAGGCGATATAATACGCAAAATCCTTAACTATCACATCAATAATGAACCAAAATATCATATTAACTAACTATAAACACCAATTTCACAGTTTTTAATAAAAATAGAGGCCGCAAAGATTTTATCGAGCATTCATAACCATATTTGTAAGTCTGTCCAATGTCAATTTAGGCATCTACGGTTATAGCTAACAATACAATCGACGAATTCTATCGGCCTCATATGAGCCGCCGATAACTGTAACCACAATTGCGATACAGGTAAATTCATAGTATTTTGATACTTTCACGTGTTTTGGATTAGTTTTTATTTCATTTTATTGTTATCTTGATTATTGTCTTATAACATTATCTTAATGCACATTTTCATGAAATTTTAAAAAAAATTTAAATTACGATGTTAGTACTAGATGACAGCACTGATGAGCACTGTAAGTATTTCGTTAAATCGCCCCGCGCGGCATTCGATTATCTCCTTCCAACTGGCGGTTTGGGTTGCGACCAGCCAATTACAAGAGAGAATCTGTTCGCTCGCGCCGATGGACAGTTAACCATATCGAATAATATTGTTCGCTAACTTAACTTTACCGGACTAGCAAGTTATACTGTTTTCGTTATGGTAAACATTGGATTCTAGTTAAAGATAGCTCTAACCACGTTTGGGACGGAGAAAGTTACCATTCTAAAAATGTTTGCCAATTATGGGGAAATGGGGAAATTACCCTAAGCGATTTTATGAGTGCAATATTGTACCTCTGTTTTTATTATTACCTAACAATATTATTTAACTTTGCTATAATGAGTGTTGGTTTAATTTTAATGCTGATTTATTTAAAAAAAAACGGGCGTATTAGTTTTAGTTTCTTTTTCTTGGTAATACTTACGGTGAATAGTAAAAGTTTTAAAAAGTGTTGGTTTAATTTTTATGCTCATTTATTAAAAAACGGCCGTATTAGTTTTAGTTTCTTTTTCTTGGTAATAAAACGGTGAATACTAGAAGTTTAAAAAAATCACAAATACTGATGGTATTTTATTATGGACATAGGCTTTATATTATTCCGTCCGTACAATAAAATTTTACATAGGTAGTAATGGAATTTGCAAATTACCTGCGAAAAAAGTTTTATGTTACTACAACTTAAGTTTTTCTTAGGGTAGGCAAATAGTGTTCTCTGATGACTCTTTATGAACGCTGTGCAATGAAACCATGCTTACTGCAAAAGTGCATGCATGTACTTTGTCCGATTTAAATGTACCTAAATCATAGAGATGAAGAATCAATAAAAAACAAATATTATTTCAATGCATCGTTTGATATTAAAATCAAATCGAACAAATCGGTGCATTGATATAAAAGAACGACTTCTATTCTAATATATCAACGTCTTAAATCTGAGTGAGTGACATAGACTAAGTAAACAAGCTAATTATTATTAAAAAATAAAAACACGATCGACAACTCACATAGCCTATGTCACTCGGAGAAATGCGAGGAAATATGTTTAGCTGTTCAGTTTGAGGTGAATGAGCATTAAGTTCTCGTATTTTCTTTTACTATTATATTTGACAGTAGGTACTTACTACATTCTGCTATATAAATTAAGACGCAAAATTCTATTTTTCGTTACGTCGATTTCAGAACATAGTTTAGTAAAATAATTTTCAATTACTGGCAACATTAGGACAAATGACACTTCTTGTCACTCGGCACTTCGCACACGCAGCCGTTGAGTTGGCGTTGAGTTGCACGCGCGTCGAACGACAGCGCAACGACCACGTACATCTTCAAACAAGTCCGCACACGAGGAGTTGAGGCGGCGTTGCGTATGAGGATTTTAAAAACGGCAGCCGTCATAACGGCAGCCGTTGCGACCTGGCGTTAAAATCCTCGCGTGAAAAATATTTTGATTATTTATTTTTTCAATACTAGTTATTGTCCGCGGCTTTGCCCGCGTAAATTATACACCAAAACTTTTCTCATGACCTACCCTGTCCATTGGTGAAAACCACACGAAAATTCATTCACTAGTTTTTTGAATTTATTGGAAACGGACAGACAGACAGACGCGGTGGAGGGACTTTATTTCATAATAAGTAAGGATGCCACAAACAATTCGTACCTTGTCTTTAAAATCATATAAGTAGTATTAAAAAGTGTTTCTCAAACAGCTTGGTCAGACAAAAATAGACTGGCTGGACTGGTAGGTATATTTAATTTTTACTAACTTTTGCCCGCGGCTTCGCCCGCATAAAGTATATACCAAATCTTCCTCATGACCATACACAGTGTATTGGCGATAACCGCATGAAAATTCGTTTAGTAGTTTCTGAGTATTGCATACAGAAAGACAAACGAAGAAAGGGACTTGATTTTATAATATACATATAAGAGTTAAAACGAAGTTATATAAAGTCCTCCTTCATCTGAAGAAACTAAAAACATCTAGAACCATTGAAACCTTGTGAGATCGACGGCTACGCGACGGCTCGTGTGCAGAACACCACAAGTTATAACGGCACGCCAACGCCTAGCGTTAAAACGCGACGCTGACGCAACTCCAACTCCTACTGTTCGTGTGCGAACGGAGTTAATAATATTGCTATCGTTTATCGCTAGAGCTGTTGTATATCGGTTAAAATAAGATCCCGACTTGCATTTTGCGCTAAAGTAAGGTCATTGGCGTTTCACCAACGAAATCTCAGTAAAATCAAGTGTATATTTGTAGAGACTTCCACTGCTGAAAGGGTAAGTTAACAGTGTAGCGTCCTGATGAATCTTGTGTAGTAGTAGTTTGAAATAAATCCTCACAATATTTGTCAGCTGGTGAGCACAGCTGTTTTGTAGGTAACACCTCCTCCTGCTCCCAGAAGGATTGCAATAACTTGTCTGTTGATATATCAGAAATGAACATGCTTACATGCTGTGCGCTATTTGATGCGTGTGGGCTGTCAGAAAGTAGTGGGCCTGATACAACCCAACCAAAGGCTGTGTCAATGAGGTAAGGCAATTGAGAGCCAAGCTTGATACGTTTGGCACGTACGATTGAATAAAATAATTCTGCACCTATGAGTATGTCTATCGTGCTAGGAATGAAGAATGTAGGATCAGCTAGCTGCTGAGCTTGTTTGGCTGGTATAGGCCATGTAGTAGTAGATATATATGTGTGAGGTAATGGCACTGTTATGTTGTCCATTACAATCAATGAGAGGTTTGTATGGTAGGGCTTGTAGCGAGAAGATATATGTGCATTTACACTTACATGCGTTGCTTTTTGGCTGTGGCCAACACCTTGTATAAGACATGCATTATCCGCAAACTTGAGTTGCAGCTGTGTAGCAAGTCTGTGGGTAACTATGTTCACTTCACTTCCAGCATCCAGTATGGCACGAGCATTGACCCACCTTCCCGATGCATCTTGAATTTTGACGATGGCTGTGGAAAGCAGTATTTGATTTTTGTTATTATTGGATACTAGCACAGTGGAAGGATTGTTGAGAGGGGTAGATGACAATTTGTCATGTTGTGATTGTGTACAATCTTGTTGATAGGTAGAAGAATGAATGGGATGAGAGACTGATAGTGTAGGCTTGAGCGCCTGAGAGCTTTCCTTAGATAAGTTGTTGGAATTACTGACCTGTTTTTCCATATGTATAGTTGTGTGATGTCTACCACGACAATTTAAACATTTAAATTTTGAACATTTATGGTTAGTTTGATAAGGCTGCAAACAATTAAAACACAATGAGTTGGATTTAACATATTGAATGCGATTAGGAATTGTCATTTCTAGAAAATTTGGACATTTGTGCAATAAATGATTGCTTTTACATAATAGGCACGATACATTTTGTTGTGTTGAAGATAAATGCACAGATTTGACATTGTTCTTATCACTAGATTGCTTATCATTTAATAACTCAAATGCAGTTCGACGTAAATTCAAAAATTCTAAAAGTTCAGACAAAGTAGCAATACTGTTTTCTTTTCTATTTATTTCCCATGCAGCTCGCAAGGAATTATCTAATTTTTGACAAATTAAAAACACTAGTAATGTATCCCAGCTGTCAACTGGCAATTTGATTGCTTTTAATGAATCTAAACTTTGTTGCAAAATTACTAAGAAATCCTTGAGGTTATTTTTAGAAATTACATTGTGATTCAATATAGATTTTAAATGAAAGTTGACAATGATTGTTTTGTTTTCGTACCTTTTTGATAAAATGTCCAAAGCTTTTTGATAGTTCTCACTTGTTATCAGAAGAGAAGCGATGAGACCGGCAGCTTCACCTGTGAGCGCAGTTTTGAGATATTGTAGTTTTTGCACAATGGGCAGATCCGTGTCGTCTACTGTGGCGGAAAAAATGTTCTTGAAAGCTGGCCATTGTCGGATATCTCCATTGAATTTGGGTAGTTCTAATTGAGGAAGTTTGACACGCGGTTTTTTCCATGCAGAGCAATCATGAACATTTGTCGACTCGTTAGCAGTTTTACTTGGTGTAGTGGCTTCGGTAGTGGGATTAGAACTGGTTAACAGTGTTTCCATTTTCGATTTGCAGTGGAAGTACTTCTCCTCGAAATCCTCCCTCTCTGTGTCATGCACTTCTTGTCGATCTGGCGTTTCGCAGTCAATTATCTCTATTTTTAACTGTATCTCTTCAAACCGCTGCTGAATTTTTTCTATTTCTTGTTGCCTCACGTATATGTCCTGGAGTGGGTTTTCTGTGTCGAGGAAATTTGCGAGGAAATTTTGGATTCTAGTTAATTTCCCTTTGATAGTGCTGCGTTGTTTACGCAGCGTTTCGAGGTCCATCTTGTATCGACGAAATTGATGTCGTAGTCAAATAAATACTTAGATTATTTATGTTTGTTGAAAACTTGAAAATTGAAATGTGGTGAAAACGTGGCGTGGTAGATGCGTAGTAGCAAGTTTTTTTTGTTGGTTGGCTGCTCTCCCGTTTGCTGCAGTTCCGTCTCGATGACTCTGTCTCGACCAATCGTGAGTCCCGTCACTTTTATGTTAGCCAATCAGGGCTTCGGAATGCGCAATGTCGATAAAGTGATCGTCGCTTGTGGCGCTAGTTGCGAGAAGTATCTTCCCGGCCGGCGAGATTGAGCACAGCGTGGTAAAGATGGCGTCTTGTTTGGAAATTGCCTTGCGCGGCTTCGAGGACCAAAATTTATGTTATGTATTAGGCTTATGTGTTTGGAGATCACTAAAACACTCGCGTATTCGGTTCTGCTGTTTATTTAAACGTTCACACAACTTTTACATGTAGTTCTTATATTTTTAAACTAATTTTACATACGAGACCGTTCACTGTCGTGTTATGTCCAAAACGGAAGAGAGAGAGAGAGAGTGCGAGCGAGACAGCAACAAACTTTTTAAATTATATAAGCAAATCAGTACTGAACAATTTGTTTATTTTTTAGCAACAAATTACCGCAGCATTTTATCCAATAAGGTCATTCATATATAATTTTTTTTAATACTAGCTACAAGCTCTTGCCTGCCGCTTCGCCCACTTGAATTTCTTACGGGATCAGTGCTTTTTCCCAGGATGAAAGTACCCTATGTCCTTCTCAGTACTTCTAACTACGCGTGTGCAAAATTTCAGGAAGTTTGGTTTAGTAGATAAAGCGTGAAGAGGAAACAAACAAACTCACTTTCGCAGTTATAATATCAGTTGGGATATATTGGATACAAAATGTTCTATTCATTCAATTAACAACATCGAATCATTAATTGAAAACAAAAGGTGCTCAAACAGCTATAACTCATAGACAAATAGAGCAATTTGACCATAAACAAGCATGTCAGGAACAGGCCATTGAAGTGCAGCCAAAGCTGAATGCGGTCTAGAGCGTTGTCGATAGGTCTCTGTTAAGTCTATGCTCTATAGCATAGACTATGGTCACATTACCATGGAAGTAATAAGTGCTTACGTAAGTACTTATTACTTCCATGCACATTACCTAATGTCAAATTTATGATTTACTAGCTATCGCCCGCGGCTTCGCTCGCGTGAATTTCCCACGGAAACAGTGCTTTTTCCCGGGATGAAAGGTACCCTATGTCCTTCTCCGTACTTCCAGCTATGTGTATGCGAAATTTCAGGAAGATTGGTTCAGTAGAAAGCGTGAAGAGATAACAAACAAACAAACACACTTTCGCATTTATAATATTAGTTTCTGCATTTATAATATTAGTTAGGATTATAAGTCTATGTGATTTAGAATCATTTGATTTCCATAAAATGGATTCTAAGGTAAATTGACATTAGGTAATCTTTTGTCAATTTTCCTTTGATCAAGAAGTCGAATGATTCTAAATCATAAAGTTAGAAAGTGTATTAATATTCTAAATAGACGATGGGTTGGCAAGTTAATATTTCGAGCTATTTTCTATCCCACACCTGGGAAAATAAAAATTATCATTTGTACTATGCGATTTAAATTCTATCGGTTTTTGTTATATTTGTTAAGTTGTCAGCTTGTCATTCAAAACTAACTTCACAACATATACATTTGTCAAAGAAACCGGAGTGAAGTTGCTAAAGCCCGACCCAAGTTTAGATTCTAATAGGACTTTTATAATAATAATTCAGACATGCTTGTTTATGGTCAAATTGCTCCATTTGTCTATGAGTTATAGCTGTTTTCGTTTGGCCACAAGCCCGCGTTACAGTTAAATCCCCAAAGCTATGTTTGGGAGAAAAATTAAGAACAAGATAAATAATAATAATAATAACCCCCCCAAGGGGCCACCTTGTCGTGGTGGGGGGGCTTACGGGAAGGGGGGTACACATTTTACCACTCTTCCTAAACTAACGGTCCTAACCCCAATCTAAGGTGTGACCAACCGTGCCGAGAGATGCGTGGCTAAGGGGGAGCTTAGTCATGAACGGTGGACTCCCGAAACCGGGCAGCATCGGGATGTAATTTATGCCTTGCCTCTGCATGCGGGGCTCTGCAGAGGATCGACGATATTTTCCCTAGCTTATCGTGGGAACAAAATAGAAGGGTTTAATAAAAAATATTTTTTAAGGTCTCGCCCGGTTAGGTCTCGAGATCATTCCAGCAATCAAGCTGAAAATAGAAAAGAGAGGGACTCGATATCCACTGATGGAAGTCTGTTTCCGTCCCCTGACTCTTCAAAACACAGTTTTTCACCTTCATCCACTCCTATTCTTTCGCTTTCACCAACATCATCAATAAATCTACAGCTCCCCAATTCAATAGTATCACCATCAAGTAGTATGGCAACAGATGTTGTTTGGGGAGGCAAATGCCAACAATCCCGAACCCACTGAAGCCGTTGGAAAAAGCACGAGACGTAAATGGTCTCTTGAAATGAATAGCTTCATTTGGCGTGCTTATTTACAAATAACAAAACTTGAAACTGACCGTAGTCCATATTTAAAAAAATTACACCAACAGTTTAGAAGAGAATTCCCAACGGTTGATGTATCTCGACAAAGATTAGGAGATCAAAGAAGAGCGATACTGCGAAGACAGTTAATTCCACAACAGATTATGCAACAAATAAGACAAGAAGTTGAAGAAGACATAGCAACCAACACTACCCAAACATCCGTATCAGCGCCAGTTTTTGAACATGCTCACACACATATACCCTCATCACAAATACAATCTACAAATAAAAAAACTAGAATGCGATGGTCAAATGATTTGAATGAGAACATTATGAGAATCTACTATCGCGTAACTCTATTAGAAACAAACACGTCAGCATATCGAGAACAGCTTTACGCGCAGTTTGTCATACAATATCCCGAATTATCACATATTTCAGAACAGCGAATAGCAGACCAAAGACGAGCCATAATCCAAAATAAATACATTACAGAAAATAGATTAGCAGAAATAAAGTCAGATATCACAAAGGAGCTAGAAACTGCACAGAATCTCGGTTTTAGTCAAAATAATACACCAATAGTCGAAACACCACAGCAAGACCAGCAGCACTCTGAGCTATTTGAGCCATCATGCCCCGAAAATACTTGGGTTGGTAACCTGGAAGTGGACATAGGCTCTTTTACCACTACATTCTACAAATACTCCCGCAGATCCTGAATTAATCTTACAGCAAGAACGAGAAAGTTACACTTCATCCTTATCTAGTGAATTCCAAAGAAAAATCACACAAACATTTAGTGAAACTTTGAACAAATTTTCGGACACTATTCCAACTGATAGACCATTTATACCTAAACAAAAATCTACAAGAAAGCTAGCACTTATTACACAATATATTAACTATATTATTTTACCAGATTATTTGTCACCTGAAATAGATTTTGTCACACTACATAACCTTATTTATTGTTCGGCGTTTACAGCTAGTATTTGTAATGGTACTAAAATCCATAACAACTATAGGAGAAATAATAAAGAGAGGCCTAAACCAGCGTGGGAAGTAAGGTTAGAAAAGAAAATAGCAGAACTAAGAAAGGACATAAGTAGAATAACACAATGTATAAATGGAAATAGAAGTAACAATATACTATATTATATCAATCAAATACAAATTAGATATAGGACTCATTCTCAGTATGAAAACCCAAACAACACACCACAAGAATATCTAGATACCCTCAAACAAAAAATTAGCAGCAATGTCAAGTAGACTTAGACGTTACAAATCATGCACACTAAGAAAATCACAAAACACTCAATTCATCTATAATGAAAAACAGTTTTATAGGTCCCTTAATAAGTCACAACAATCACCAGTAGCAGATTTGCCAACCGCAGAAAGTTTACAGAATTTCTGGTCAGATATCTGGAAAAATCCTGTTCAACACAATAATAACCCAGACTGGTCTGATATTATCAAAAATGATGCAGAGAAAATACAGGAAATGCAATTCGAATCCATTTCATTTTCTGCTGTAGAACAAGTTATAGCTAAAACACATAACTGGAAGTCTCCGGGGTCTGACAACATTCACAATTATTGGTACAAGAAATTAACAAATACTCATACATACATACACAGGTTCATAAACAACTTTATAGAAACACCAGAAACTCTTCCTGCATTTGTTACACAAGGTTTAACATATATGATACCTAAAGAAGGGATTGTACCAGACCCCGCAAAATATAGGCCTATTACTTGTCTCCAGACTTTCTATAAAATTCTGACGGCTTGTATTAGTAAAGTTATTTATAATCATATTGAAAATAATAATATTCTAGCAGAGCAGCAGAAAGGCTGCAGGAAAAACAGCCAAGGATGCAAAGAACAGTTAATTATAGATAACACAACCATGAAATATGCCCAATCTCGAAAACGCAGTATTTACACCATGTTTATTGATTATCGAAAGGCTTTCGACTCAGTGCCCCATAGCTGGCTTATTGATGTCCTAAAAAATTATAAAATTGACGATAGCATAATCAAATTTTTAGAAATAGTTATGAAGAACTGGCAGACAAAACTGAAAGTAACAACCCAAGTTGGTGACGTTACTACTGAACCGATTCCTATACAGAGAGGGATTTTTCAAGGAGATAGTCTCAGTCCTCTTTGGTTCTGTCTGGCCTTAAATCCACTCTCTACACTCCTTAATAATACAAATCTAGGTTTCAAACTTATCCAAAATAGATCCAGCATCAAACTATCGCACCTAATGTACATGGACGACATCAAACTATTCGCCAATAGCAAAGAAGAACTACTAGAACTAGCTGAAACAACTGAGAAGTTTTCCAATGATATACACATGATGTTTGGAGTAGATAAATGCAAGATAAATTCCATAGAAAAAGGTAGAGTTGAATCAAATACTTATACACTTTCAACAGGAGAAATAATAGAAGCATTAGACACTAACACTTATAAATATTTAGGATTCCATCAATCAAAAACAATAGAACATAAGGAAGCTAAGGTTCAGTTAATTAAAACATTCAGATATAGGATATCACAAATATTAAAAACTCATTTGAATTCTCGCAACATAGTAAAAGCCATCAACACATTTGCAATACCCGTACTTACATATTCCTTCGGCATAATCAACTGGTCGCGCACTGACTTGCTGAAACTCCAATCATCGTTAAATGTCTTACTTACCCAGCATAGGAAACACCACCCGAAATCCTGCATCCAGCGACTCACTTTACCGCGATCAGAAGGAGGTAGAGGCCTAATTGACATTTGTAATTTACACAACAAACAGATATCATCACTCCGTCGCTACTTTTTCAATAAATCAGAAAGCTCCGAATTACACAAATATGTTTCTCATTTAGATAAAAAATGTACACCGCTCAATTTAAGTAACAGTTCAACACAGCCAAATGAATCACAAACTACTATGGTGCAGAAGAAACAGGCCTGGCAACAGAAATCACTTCACGGTAGGCATTTTAATGATCTTGAACAAATCCACATAGACAAGAGATGGTCCAATACATGGCTGAAGCGTGGGAGCTCTTTCCTGAAACTGAAGCATTTATGCTCGCCATTCAAGATCAGGTAATCCATACACGAAACTATAGCAAATATATCATAAAAGACTGTAACTTAACAACAGACCTATGCCGACATTGCAATAGCGCTAGTGAAACAATTCAACACATCACAGGAGCATGCAAAAGTTTAGTGCAAAGCGATTATAAACATAGGCACGATCAAGTAGCGTCAATAATACACCAACATTTGGCATTTGAACAGAAACTCATTGATAAGAAACAACCATATTATAAGTATATTCCGGAGAAGATATTAGAAAATAATTTAGTTAAAATTTACTGGGATCGGACTATTATCACGGACAAAACTATTCATTTCAATAGGCCTGATATCACAATTCATGATAAAATCAATAGTAAGGTTTATTTAATAGATATTGCCATCCCTAACACGCACAACTTACAAACTACCTATACCGAAAAAATGAACAAGTATAAAGATCTGGCTATAGAAATCCAAACCCAGTGGCGCGTTGCAACAGTTAAAATAATACCAATCATAGTGTCTACCACAGCTGTCATACCGCGAACATTACACACCAGCCTACAGTTGATAAATATCCCTACTTATGTTATACATACCATACAAAAAGCAGTAATTTTAAATACTTGCCGTATCGCTCGAAAATTCCTTCAGTAATTAGTTAAAAAAAGAATAGGTCAGCACTTGGCTTCGGCCCGTGCATATATTACCTCTTTAAGAAAAGAGAGAAGAAAGTTAAAAGTACAAAAAATAATAATAATCTTTATTGTGGATCACAGGTAAAAAAGGTCTTACAATAAAGTTGTTCAGCCGTGTCCTGTCCAATTTGGACGTACAATTATCTAAGTCATAATTAGTCTTAAACATAACAATCTACTTACAATATATTATTAATAGCATAAAATTATATTTAATAAAAGATAAAAAAATAAGATCATATATTGTCATTTAAATAATCATTAATTGTGTAATAACATTTCTCTGTCAAAAATTTTTTTACTTTCTGTTTAAAAGCCCTTATATTTAAATCTTTAAAACTGTCAGGTAACTTATTATAAATAACCGGTGCCATGCCAAATATACTTTTTTTCTTAAGAGCTGTATTACAGCCTCCAGTTATCAATTTATATTTATATTGTGGCCGGATAAGTTCAGCTCTCTTACTTGTTTCAATAAGTGTAACAAACAGGTGTGGATTAGTTTTGACAAAAACGCAAATTTCATATATGTATATGCATGGAAGGGTCAACAATTTCAGGGATTTAAACACAGGTTCGCAGCTATCTCTCGGTTTCAATCCGCACATTGACCGCAAACATCGTTTTTGATGCCTAAAGATTTTGTCTCTTTCACTTGAGTTACCCCAAAATATAACTCCATATTGCAATGTAGGTGTTACTAAGCCATGATAAGCTACCAGAGCTACCTCCATTTTTACTTTTCTTGATAATCTAAATAATAGATAAGCCGATTTACTTAATTTTTTACATACATTCTCAGCTTGAGGTATCCACGTCAGCTTACTATCTAAATTAAGTCCGAGGAATTTACTAGTTTCCACCTTTTCAATACTTTGTCCATTATAATTTATGTTAACAATAGGTATATCTAATCTTTGATGAAAATGCATAATTTTAGTTTTCTGTAAATTTATTTTTAAATTATTAATGTCAAGCCAATGTATTATGTCATTCAAAGTATTATTTATATCATTTTCATAGTTATTTAAATCGTCACATTTTATTATTGCAGTACTGTCATCAGCGAATAAAACCATTTTTTCTCGGACATTTTTTGGCAAGTCATTTATATAGATAAGGAAAAGCAATGGCCCTAGCACACTACCTTGCGGCACGCCATATCTATTTACCCTGCAATCAGATAGGTCTTGATGTTCCATTTTTGTTTTTGGGCAAAGGCTATTATATATATAGGGGGCGAATTACAATTTTTTACATTCGATTAATATAGGTTACATAATACTGCTTTTAACTGACAGGACTGCACCAACGTAGCGCAGACTGACAGTTCACAAACATCTCAAAGCCCATCTAGCTTGTACAAACTTCATTACACCATCTAGATGTACGTCCTAATCGAATAGCAAAATCCCAAAGTACAATCCTAACCTCAAAACATACTAAACAATGTACGGTAACTTAATAACATATGTCCAAAAAGTAACCAACTCCGCCGTTCATTACTCCCGAACAAAAGCAGTTACCGTATACTGAATATTTTAAACGCCATTCGGCTACGGACTAGGGAATTTGATGATACACTGCTCTGGGAGCGTGTTATGATGCCTTGCTGTATAAAGTATGCATGGATGTTGTATTGACGTTCCGTCGATTGTGCACAGCGCCATCTTTTGGGGGATAGTTGAGTCGTTTATCAATTTGACAGTGCTTTTTATTTGAGGTTAGGTTTCAGTTTTTGGGGTTAGTTTTCGTGCATTAAATACGTATATCTAGCGTTTATTGAGTTTTTTTCTGATTTTTTATATTGTAACTACTACTAGCTATTGCCCAGCGGCTCCGCTCGCGGTTAAAAGTATTGTTTTTTTCATACAAACTTTCATGGCAAAGTTATCGTTGGAACCGGGTTGATTTTTGAAAAAAAAAATTGCTTATGTTTGACTTTTTTTGGTGTTGGTCACACGATTAGGTCGCGGGTTCAAAGCGGAAGCATATATTTTTTTTATATTGTATCTATATGAAACGTAGGTTCTTGTCCAAGAAATGTAATTATACCTGCCGTCTTGGAACATTTTTATGTTAATAAAATCCTGTTTTTATCTATGTTTACTTATATTATTTGAATAGATTAAAAAAAACGAAAATTGCAATAGGTATACCCTAAGACATAGCCTTAAGATAAAGTTTCGCCTGAAGTGACTCTATAACTCCGCAATTGATTTTTTATTACATTTAGTTCCGCTACTCGCCGCAGGGTGCGCTTCAGTTCTCATTTCATTACTAAATGCACGAAACGGTAGATAAAAGAAGTGACGGCGGCAAACAATGAATAGTGATGTGGTTGATTTTATCGATAACAAAATTAGTTCCCGTGACTTCTTTCGCGAGAGGTTCAAATAAAGGAAGTAATAAGAAGTATATATTACTTCCATGGTTCAAATATACTTTGTGACAGGAAGGAAGTGTTGGTGTTGATGAATGAATGAATGATGAATGAATGAATAATGAATGATGTATTTTGATGGCAGTCATCGCTCACATACTAACGCAAAATAGGAATAAAATATGAAATTAAAAAATAAATATAGTTCGGGGCATAAAATGTAGGGCGCCTATGGATTTTTTTATATTGGGCGAACCATGTGGGGCGAAAATGGAGTAAGCTTAAAAATGTGAGAGCCGCAGAATATTGTAAAAAATAAAAGTCACTGTCGAATTAGAAATAATTAATGTATTTTTTCTAAACAATGGAAATTAATTAATTTTGAACTTCGCTGTTCGCTGTTGTGTATTTCTGCCGAGGCCATGACAGATTTTTAAATTGTGTTTTTGATCCGACTGTAGGCATATTTGTCGATAAGTACGATTACTACACTAAACATATACATACATAGAATCACGTCTTTATCCCTAACGGGGTAGACAGAGCCAAGAGTCATGAGACTCGAAGGCCACGCTAAGCTGAATAGTGGGCTCTCTGATGGAATGGAGATACAGGTATAGTGACAGGTTGCTAGCCCATCGCCTATGAGTGGAGGAATCCCCAGTTTAAAACCCTTTTATTTTAACCTCTTTCATTATGAGAAACAAATCCGAGTTTGAACGACCAAGTGACTTTAAAGACACTAGCTACGGCCCGGGGCTCCACTCCCGTAGGAAATTCGGGATAAAAGGTACTCTACGTGCTTTTCCCGATATTTTTCTATATGTGTACCAAATTTCATCGAAATCCGTCCAGTAGATTTTGCGTATCAGAGTAACAAACGTCCTCACTGACATACATAAATTTTAGCATTTATAATGTTAGAAGGAAGTAGGATACTGGTGTTAGTATAGTGATAGCTTCTTCTTATCGAGTCGAAATGGCTATAATTATTTAGTTTTTGACCAGTATGTGGCTACTTTAACCGCCCTATCGTTGGCGTCATTAATATCCTATATTGTACAAGACCAAGGGCATGGTCGGAGATGGGCCATAGACTGAACAGCTCCGAAATCACACAAATTATTAGCCGAGAAACCCCACCTAACTCTGTTTTCACAGTATCTCCCAACACCAGCCCGGAGTCTGTTTAAAGTCCTCCAGACTGCACAGGGGAGATCACCTCCTGGTAGGAGTTTCTCGGCCGGTGCAAGGTACGTTGATTGCCGGAAATCGACATATACATAAAAACATAGTGATAGCTAGCATGTTTATACATTAGCGTTGTAGGACTATCGATAGTTTGACTATCGATAGTTAACCTTAAAAAATAGTTATACTATCGATAGGCCTATCGATAGTATCGAAAACCAATACTATCGATTATAGTTTTGGTTATCATCAATAGTATTGCAAACTATTGGCTATCGATATTGTGACAATTTTCACACTATCGATTAAAATAGATTAACTATTGATTTTCACACTATTTTATACTATTTTGTCAATAAAATAAAATAAAATAAATCAAGAACTTGGGAAAAATAAAAAAAAATAAAAAAAATGATTTTAAATGTCACAAATTAAAAAGAAGCTAATAAAATAAAGCTAAAAGCTAAATAAGCTTCCAAATTCAATAAAGGAACTATATGGGAAGAATTTTGACAATGTTTTGACTGCATGGCTGTTAGAAAATACTTTTTATGATATTAATGAATATTTGAATTCTTGATAATTATGTAACGGGCACTTTGATTTAATGTACTACTAATATAATTTAAAAGCATGCCTAACGTTAAGGTTGAATACATGTACATGTTTTAAATTGTAACATCTTCTATCAACTGTATTCTTGCAAATATTGATTGATTGATTGAAAAAAGAATTTACCACAGAGGATTTATACATCCTCAACAAAGGTCACAACACTATTAACAATACTATCGATAGTCAACACTATTTTTATTTTTATTATAAAAAAACTCAGTGCGTTTCAACTCTATCTTGCCTGATGGGAAGTTAAAGTCAAAGTCAATTTTTTTTATTGAAACTTGGCCTTCAAAGGCTCTTTTTCACGTCGATAACTAATTATTAAATCATAATATATTATGTCTCAAAGCTACAAACTACTAGCATTTCGGAACGACCACTGCTGAGTAGAAATGCCGAAAGAAACTCATGAAACAGTCATGGTCGCCTAATATGCCAGAGGGGCTATTTATTAACTTTATACATACACTAGATTGTGTACAGTCAAAAATAAAATATAAGGAAAAAAATAAAATAATATAATAAAACATGTTATGTTTGTGATCAAGTAACCACAATAAATTGGTTAAGAACAAAAAATAAAAATAAAATTCGAATCAGGATCGAAGCAGGATCCCCCTGGCAACACCCGTTCACGAGTTGACGCGAGGGTCAGCCATCGCAAAGCTCAACCATAATAGAGGGAACCTTACGAAGGTACCTTAGGAAGGATGGGATCTAGGGTGGTACACGCAAACTCAAAATTGCTGCAACACTAATACACACGTTTGCAACTTCAGAGCAAGGCTCTGACCAGGAAACTTGTGGGGCGAGTGTAAACACAGGGGCAGTAATTAGCACCTGTCCTAAGTAAATAAGTTTAAATTTAATGTAGGAGACACCTTGCAACGCTTGGTTCACATGCCGCTAAGATTCTGGGAAGAAATTGATTCCAATCTTGAGGTTTACTATATGTTTGTCATCAAAGTCAATTTGCCATCAACAAAGTATAAATTTGTCATTAGCCGCCTTTTAAAAATAAATTTGCTATTATTAATTACTAGCTTTTGCCCGCGACTTCGCTTGCGTGAATTTCCAATATGTGTATGCAAAATTTCAGGAAGATTTATTCAGTAGATGAAGCGTGAAGAGGTAATAAACAAACAAATAAAAAACAGACAAACAAACTCACTTTCGCATTTATAATATTAGTTAGGATTATTTTTTCAAAACACCGACATCCCGAAAAATGTTGTAAACCGATTTTCATGAATCATAGCTAGGTACACTCACGACTGTCATCTTTCTAACAAAAAAAAAACTATAATATAAATTTATTTTTTTATAAGTCAAAAACGGTTTATCCATTTAATGACAGAATGAAATAATAATAAAGTTTTGATGTGTGTGTTTGAGCGTAATCACGCCTGAAGCCGCTCATAGTTAAGGAAGGTTTTGGTGTATAATTTACGCGGGCGAAGCCACGGGCATATAAAAATGAAGCAAAGCCCAGTGTTAAGTAAAAATTGCATTGTACTAGACACTTATACTGCTATGTTAATATGTTGGTGAATAAATTATTTATGATATGATTTGTAATATATTTCGCCGGCATGTGAACCCAACCGTGATGAGGTAATAGTGTAAACATACATCACTAATTATGTGGGACCGCTGCGCGGTCTTGGGTCTTCAGGGCAAGGAGTGATTCCCAACGCCGCGCGTCGCCCCAGTAACGGGGTCGTTGGAAAAAGTTATTGTAACGGCCACGGTGTATTTTAACCCTATGTGGTAGTCGTTGGAAAAAGTTATTTTAACGGCCCTGGTGTATTTTTACCCTATGTGGTAGTCGTTGGAAAAAGTTATTTCAACGGCCCCGGTGT
This sequence comes from Ephestia elutella, assembly GCA_018467065.1. Taxonomy (NCBI): domain Eukaryota; kingdom Metazoa; phylum Arthropoda; class Insecta; order Lepidoptera; family Pyralidae; genus Ephestia; species Ephestia elutella. Next base: position 7,840,627 of record CM031565.1, on the reverse strand, counting down.
ATTTTTACCCTATGTGGTAATCGTTGGAAAAAGTTATTTCAACGGCCCTGGTGTATTTTTACCCTATGTGGTAGTCGTTGGAAAAAGTTATTGTAACGGCCCCGGTGTATTTTACCCTATGTGGTAGTTTTGTACCCTATGTGGTATTCCCGGTACTTTTCTACCCGTGTACCAAATTTTATTGAAAGTCCAGTAGATTTTGCGTGATTGAGCAACAAACATCCTCACAAACTCACATCCAAACTTTCGTATTGATAATATTACTATCATAGAGTTAGATTTTTTTTTTAATTTTACTTAGAGACACATTATGAAAGTTTTTGGGCTTCATTTGACAATCAAGTTTATAATGTCTATTAAAGAATGTTTTTTTTTCTATGTCTTTGAGTAGGATGCGACTTGAGATGCATAGAACCGCCAGGGAAGCCCCATAGTCTTTCTAAAAGGTATTGTGTAAAAATGTAAACTTCTAGTGCCAACCCTGAGTTAACCCTCCACTGCCGCAGGCGACTCGATTCGCGTCATCGTCAGGGTAAATTTTAATGATCAAATAAACAGAATCGTCACGATATCTCGCTCCGTAATGGACTCATAATTATTTTACTAAAGCCTTGGGGTGGGATTATAAAAAGTGTAAAGTTGGTAGATGGCGAGACGATCTATATCCATCGAATGAAGAGTAACAGAATCATATCAATCTTCATACCGCAAGTTTGTTCGATAGTATGAAAACCGAGCGTGCCATTATTTTCTACCAACAATGACGTCACGCCAGTCATTTATGATAGGCGCAACATAAACGCAAATGAAGGCTAACTGAGTAGCAATAGCGTGGTGTTTGTCCATTGGACAAACGCCGGGCACGCTTGGACATACTGCTTTAGATACCGCATGTTTGTTCGATAGTGTGAAAACCGAGCGTGCCATTATTTTCTACCTACGATGATGTCACGCCAGTCATTTTAGTGATGGGCGCAACATAAACGCGACTAAAGGCAACCTGAATAGCAAACGAGTGATTGTTTGTCCATTGGACAAACGCAGGGCACGCTTGGACATACTGTTTGCGGCATCTAGAGTATATCAAAATCTGTAGCGAGAACATTTAAATGGTCAATTGTTTCACATTTGTTTGTAAAATTAGATACGTAAGACTGTTTTCCAAATATAATAAAATAAAGAGGGAAATTTCCCAAATAACTGGTCGTTTTAGAGGTTAATCCTACTAAAATTCAATAACACAAGGCTCGAACTTTAGGGCTAGCTCAATCTATGTGATTTATCTGTAGATATTTATTTTTTCATTTACTTATGTATATTAATGTACGCCATTTGTTACGGTCTCTCTTTAATTTCTTCAGATCCTACCGTTTGAAGGTAAAGGGATGATATGTAGGTAAGTTTCGCCCACTCGAAGCGGGCGAAGTAATTTCCTGATAGTACTTACTGTATATCATTTAGTTCAGAGTTCCTCAACCTTTTCACTAAGGCTATAAATGTAAATATTCAAATTGTTACATACATTTTATATTAACAAATAAAATTTAAAATTTAAAAAAAATGCTTCCATGCTTGTCTGGGAGCGAAGAAAAAACATAGAATGTGCCAGCTGCTTCTCTTCCCGCGCAGATTGTAAAAGTCAATCGAGGGAAAGGGCTTTAAACTGGGGATTCCTCCACTCATAGGAGATGGGCTAGCAACCTGTCACTATACCTCCATTCCATCAGAGAGCCCACTATTCAGCTAAGTGTGGTCTTCGAGTCTCACGACTCTTGGCTCTGTCTACCCCGTAAGGGATAAAGACGTGATTATATGTACCTATGTATGTAAAAAAAATGTTACATAATGAATATAAGTATCATATATAATTTTTTTTTAATTATTAATTTTATTTGTTGATATAAAACGTACCTATGTGACATTTTGAATATAATTGAATATTTACACTTGTAATCTTAGTGAAAGATATTAGATAGGTACATAGTTATAGAACACCTTATGAAGTTAATTAATTTATCAAATGTTCTTTTTAATAGTTGATTAAAAAATGAGTTACAAAATGTAAAACAAAACAAAGATTTTTTTTAAAATATTTGCAATTCGTAATAACAAAATTAAAAAAATATATATTTCCTAATGTTTATTAGTTAGTTAGTTTATTTGTTTATGTTTACGTACCTGCCTATTTTTTTTCGAAACAAAGCCACAGTCCAGTTTGAGAACCACAGATTCAGTTCGCACTGACCCCATTCGAAAGCCCCCAAGATTAATGTAATGAAAAACCCTAATCTTTTAAAATGCGGGCGCAACATATGGTCCTGGTCCTTCGCGGTGGGCCTACTCCGCGATCGATAACGCATCATAAGGGTTAAGTGTGGCTGTGTCACAGAATTAATATAAGTACTACGTAGCTGTGTGTCAATTACATACTAGTCAGTGTCTGCGACTTCATCCGCGCGTAATTTACTATCTCAGGTTCTCTAAGCGGCGTATCTAAAACCTACGCAAGATTTTAAGTTAGACCTTCAACAATACAACAGTGAAAACCGCATCAAATTTGGTTTTTGCGTGATGCGTGTACAAACATACAGACAGAAAGAAAGATAAATATTCCAAAAATAATGGTTTTGGCTTTGATTGGCCCTCTAAAGACCAGTTACAGTTTTATTATATGTATTGATTAGCCTAGGCTCCGCTCGGGAGGTACAGACATTAATTGTAGCCTATGTCACTCAGGTATAATGTAGCTTACTATTGGTGAAAGAATTTTTGAAATCGGTTCAGTAGTTCCGAAGTTTACCCCCTACAAACGAACTTACTAACACTTCCTTGTTATAATATTAGTGTTATACTGTGACTGGCTTTTGCTGGCGGCTTCGCCTACGTGAATTTCCCACGGTAACAGTGCTTTTTCCCGGGATGAAAGGTACCCTACCTCCTTCTCATTACCTCTAACTATGTGCTACTAATATTTGTTTGTTTGCTTGTAGTATCTTTATTGTACTAAGGACACATAATTCATAGTTACATAAATAGGAAGGTAAATATACAATGGCGGACTTATCCCATGAAGGGATCTCTTCCAGTCAACCAGCGATAGATTGAGAGGAATATTATAATATTTAAGGAAGATTGGTTCAGTAGATGAAGCGACAAGAGCTAACAAACAAATAAACAAAAGGCAACAACCTCACTTTCTTATTTATAATATTAGTTAGGATTTACATACATAGAATCACGTCTTTATCCCTTACGGGGTAGACAGAGCCAGGAGTCGTGAAACCCGAAGGCCACGCTTAGCTGAATAGTGGGCTCTCTGATGGAATGGAGATTCAGGTTAGGATTTATCTATACTAATATTATAAATGCGAAAGTTTGGATGTGAGTTTGTGAGTTTGTGAGGATGTTTGTTACTCAATCACGCAAAATCTACTGGACGGATTTCGATGAAATTTTGTACAGAGGTAGATAATGACCTGGAATAGCACATAGGCTACTTTTTATCCCGGGAAAAAGCACTGTTCCCGTGGGAAATTCACGCGGGCGAAGCCGCGGGCAAAAGCTAGTTTGGTAATAAATATCTGATATCGGTATGCTGTTATGGTGAATTTAGCACATCCTCTTATCATGTCCCCAACCGTTTGGTGTGTGAAATAGTACTTATGTAACCAATCTTAAGTTATCACGAAAGAGACTCTGGTCACAGGGCGGGCGCTTCATAGAAACGGCGCGTCAAATATGCCTACTACTACTACAAATGAAACTGTATATCCCGGATATACAGTTTCATTTGTAGTAATAGTTATCCGTGAACACGTCAGTAACACGTCAATGTGTGCGTTTTCATAGTCGAACGTCCCACAGTTACACAAGAACGGGGGAGAAGTGCGGAAGGAGCGGGGGGGTGCCATATTGCGGGAGGGGCAGGGAGTTTCCTTTCTGTACGTAGTACTAATATTAATTCTGTGCTCTGGTATAGGTTTTTTGCTTAAAAGACTTCTCCGACCTTCTACAATAAGGAAACAACTGTATATTGAAGGAACTAATAAAACATTTTTATTATATACTAGCTTTTGCCCGCGGCTTCGCCCGCTTGAAATTCCCACGGGAACAGTGCTTTTTCCCGGGATGAAAAGTACCCTATGTCCTTCTCAGTACTTCTAACTATGTGTATTCGAAATTTCAGGAATATTGGTTCAGTAGATAAAGCGTGAAGAGGTCACAAACAAACAAATATATAAACAAACAAACAAACTCACTTTCGCATTTATAATATTAGTTAGTTATGATTGGGATAGTTAGGATTAGGATTATGACATTATGTATTATTTGTTTATTTATCGAATCGACCAACCCAGACATCATGACATTTCGATAACGACTCGTAAAGCGCGAGCCCATCCCATGTTTGCCGCGGCGACAGTCGCTTAACCTCCATTATTTGCCACGTGTCGGAAACCATCGCATAATTACGTCATAAAAATAAACTGGGGTGTCCAATTTGGTCAATGGCGTAAAAGAAGTTGGATTAAGGGTGTCTAGATATGACATCAGACATGACTATCCTAGGCGGAACTAACATAGACCTGATTATTGTAGGCGATACTGACATATACCCGATTATCGTAAGTGGAACTAGCATATACCCGATTTTCGTAAGTGGAACTGACATATACCCGATTATCGTAAGTGGAACTAACATATACCCGATTATCGTAAGTGGAACTGACATATACCCGATTATCGTAAGTGGAACTGACATATACCCGATTATCGTAAGTGAAAATGTATAAGGTACATACTTAAAACTAAAACAAAGTTAATTTGTCATACACACCACATTTTATTTTTATGATTATGCCTCAATTGTAACGCCTTATGAAAAATTGGCTATTAACACTAGATTACGAAGCCACCGAAAATTTAATAAACTTTTAATTTTAATTATTTTTCATGCCATCAAAGTCAAAGTGACTTTGACTTTGTATATGGTGAAATTGTGAGTATTTAATGAATAATAAACTGGGAAAATGTATTGAATAAATAATTTGTACTTTGTAATAGAAATGATTGTAAGGATATTAAATATTTATATTTTAAATAAGTTTTGTAACCAATGTGCAATATAGTTCCTAAGATATAGGGTCTTCCTAGTTTGGGAACCAACGTTTAATACTTATGTTGTAGTTGTGATAATAAACGCATTTTATTCATCGAGATATTGTAACAGTATCTTGATGATTTAATTTATTTATTTTTATGATGACCCTTCCAGCCTATTAAGCTTCATAATGACCACACCCTTGTAAGGGATAGAATTTGGGGAGGAATTCCAGTGAACAGTGTACGTTTTTGCGTATTGTTTTGTCAGTAATCTTATTTTTCCAAGAATTTAGAAGTTTTCCGTTTAATACCTCAAACTGATCCACTACGAATTATGATTTATTAATTCCAGTCTGATCCTCTATGTAAACATTACCGTTCCTATTTGATCCCTTATTTCCATTTACGGTAGATCAGAAGGGAATATAAAATATTAAAATAACTCGAAAACTGTACTGGCTATTTTGAATTAAAAATAAAATATACGAATTTAAAATTAGAATACTTACCAAGAGAATTCTTCCCGCCAAATTCTCAGCGATACACGTGTGCCCACATCTGCGGACAAAGAGGCGGTTTTTATAAACAAATTCTATTTTTTGAAAACAGGCTTAAGCGCAGATGTTCTTTTGTGCCAGTATATTGGGACATGGTAAGTGAATCTATGGTTTGTAAAAGGATAGGACGGTGTTATTTTTTTTTATTCACACAGATAATGTTGTTTGGCATTGTTGCTGGCCAGTCATATTGTGGTAAACATCTGTAGTTGTAGAAATAGAAGAAAAAGATGTACATTTTTTTTGCTTCCAATCCTGAAGCTATGGGTAATAACGGATATTTTTATTAGTAAACAAACTTGTGAGTGTTTACAACATCGTGGTAAGTGAGTGTGTGTAATTCGCAATTTTTTTTATTGGCAAATTAAAGGAGTTTCCGCGGTTCATCAAAGCAACAGATCAAAGGCTATTTTAAAACGAACCCGTTCGAACCGGTAGTAACTTCCTGAAAATACCTTTGAGAAACATTAATTAATATTAAAGAAAATCGATTAAAAAGGACAAACAGAATGTGAACAAACAATATTTAAAACCTCCTTTCAAAACTGCGTAAGCTTAAAAATACTGGCATAATTACAGGTCTTCGCGTAAAAAAAGAAAAATGTAAATAAAGAAGCGTAGCGACGACAAAGCGCGATGGTATCGCGGAATAGGCCGCCTTTTAATTAAAAACTCTAATTTCAAAAATGGAACGAGTATTCGAAATTCAAATTCATGAATGAATATTTTCGAGGGGGTCTGAGTGACTATTGTCTCCCGCGTTTGGCGGTGAGGTTGTCAGTCTTGTGACGTCACTGGCACTTGAGCCCGCGCCACGTCAAATTAAAATAGTCGACAAAATGAACACTGGGAATGAATCAAACAAATAAAGGGGAAGTCACACAGTCTAGCTGTTTTAGGATGCGACTGAATTTAACTTGTACTATTATGTATTGTGTGCTTTAAATAAAATCTCACATAGAACAACATGAATCAACATTAGCGAAGGAATGGAACTCCCTGCCTGTGTCTATGTTCCCGAGCACACAACCTGAATCTCTTCAAAACCAGAGTGAATGAATAGGCTGCTTCTGGGTAAGCTCACTACACCGTAGACCTTATCTCTGTCCTTGGGCAAGATTGTGGTCAAGAGCAAACCCATAATCTTTTATAAAATTACTATTTTCTTTATAATTTAATTTTGACATTAGATAAGTATTGTTGTTTTTATTCTTCGAGTCTAGAAATTATCTAAATATGCCAGCCAGAAATAGTAATACATAGCGAGCTAATTGAAAGATTAATTAATTAATTGCCAATTAGTTATAAGACATAATATTGAGCTTGAAAATTGTAGTATGGCAATAAATGATTTTTTATTATTTTATTTTATTATTATTAATTATGTTGTTACATCTTACCATATCGTACATATATTTAACAAATAAACTATTGATTGATTGAAAAAAAAAATAGAAAACTTTTGTGGCTGAAATTGTCACGAGTGCGATGCCCTGTAGGTTGCAATATAATGTGGCTTCATTCATGTTTTTTTTTATTTTATTTACAAGCTTATATCATCATAACAGCAGTTTATTTGTATTTGAAATCGAAAACATGAAAACATCCCTGAATATGACGATGTTATCAAAGCGATTGGAACTGAGGGCAGCTTCCGGAGCGCGGACGTTCATTAAGGTCACTTGATTACCAGACATTCGGAAACCAGGTTATAATCGATTCGAATCGGTTTTCATCGACTTTGTAACGATTTGAATATATGCCTACCCTCATGGGAATTAGGGCTATGATTCTACTAATTACAAACATTGATATCGTGCCTCAGTTGTGTCTCAAAATCCAAAAAGATTATACTAAAGCATAGAAATCTTTAGAGGTCTTGTCGCTTCTTCTTGTTTAGTACAATCTTTTTGACTTTTGAGACAGAATTAATTGTGTCTTAAAAGCCAAAAAAGATCATGTGTTAATTATGACTTGATTTCTACATTTATAATTAGCGGAATCCTCCAGGCGTGATGAAGTATGTATGAATGTCTGTCATCCATCATACATGTTTGTGAAAATTTTGGAGCCGTCAATGCATTAGGCCGATCCACCGATCTCATCACCCGGATAGGACAGGAGAACAACCAATTGAATAACGTTATTCAAAATTTTAGTTTCGATAATAAGATCCTATTGGTGGTTGATACATCTCAACTCTCCGCTTCAGTGGATACCCCCTAAGCTTAATCACTGCCATCTGGTGGTGGAAAACAGAACGCGTGAGGATCCCTTTAGAGAACTGAATAGTTAGCTTGAGTTACAATAACACAAAAACTGTATCTTCTTCTTTATACCTTTTCCCATTTTTTTATGAAGGGTCAGCATATTCTGTAAGGTTCTCCATTTAATTGTACATAACGCTTATTTCACTGTATAACGCGCTTCTTATCTCACACTCTTTTCCATACGCCATTTTTTGTGATTTCCCGATTTATGAATCCCATCAACATGTAAAGGCTGCCTTCTTTCCTTTAATTTTTCATACTTCTCAAAATTAAAAAAGGGGGATAAAGAAATATGCATGTTTTTGCGCAAAATAGAGCTATAATAAATATATTAATTATTTGAAAATACTGGCCGAATAGCGTAATAAAATTGAACGTTTCAAAAATGGAACGCGTTCGCGACGGACGTCCGCGTACCGCGTCGTTCAATTTGCGGCAGGATGCAACCAATCGCGCTCGTTCCCGCCTCGTGTGACGCGCACGACGCATGCGTTACCATTGTCACGGCAATCGAACGTTTTTGAATTTACATAGTTTTTTTAGGTTTAAACAAATAGAATGTAATTTGGTTTAAATATAAATTCATTGATAGATAGACAGTCTGATTTGAAGTACCTATTTAATTTCATTTACCTACAAGGGGAATAATACAATGCAAGGGGAAATTATAATTTAAGTTCAAAAAATGTCAACTAAAAAACTAAACTTGCTTCTGGTGAAGGAAAACATCGTAAGGAAACCTACACTCATTGATTTATCAGGAAGTGTGCAAAATGGAGAAGGCAAATAGCCATAGACAAGAAAGTGGTTGCGTGTGTTACATTCACATAATGGCACCGACAAGAGTGTAGCTCTTAAATAGGAAAAGATAGTTATGATTCCGGCATCAGAAGTGGGATCATTAATTAGTTCATAAAACTCAACCAATTTCGAAAAATAGTAGAAGTTTTCTTCAATTAGCTTTCAACATATCGATCTTAAAGCAAATGGAAATAAGGTTCAAATTCCCGTGTAATGTAACTGGATGCTGTGAATACTCTTGGGGGTCATACGCGCATGTACGGTCTAATGAGTGGGGTTAGAAGTGGCGAATTAAAATATAAAGGACGCGTGTATATGTTGAGTTTGTATTTGGTTATTTCTACATTTTATAACGAAACTAACTTAGGCATGATAAAATGCTACTCTCCCTCTCTCTCTTCAGCCCTTTTCAACTCTACGGCAGTAGGCCTCCTTCATCTTATGCCATTTCTCCCGGCCTTGGGCAATCTCTATCCATTTCACACCCACTGTTCTTTTAACATCATCCACCCAGCACATTTGCGGTCTTCCCTGTGGACGTGTTTCGCTCGACGGTAAAATGTTACAATAACATCTAAATACTCAGTACAGCTTGATCCGACACTAAACTTAAGTCGCGGTCAATAATAGCTTGATGCATCAACGGACTAAATCAAAAGAAAATTATATTGTAACATTGCCTTTCGCAAAGTGACGTCAGAGTCTATTAAAATCTGTCCCTTTTGACAAGTCCTCTTGTGACACAAAGTAATCGGAGAACTTAATAGCAGGGGAAATACTTTTAATATTTTAGCGTAAGAAATGTTTCATTGGACTAGAGTTGAGAAGTGAGAATGACAATGCTCGTGTAAAATATTTATACCCACGATCGATTTACATGCGGTTTTCTGTAATGTGTTCGTCGTTAATCAGTAAAAGTTCCTAATTAGGTGATGCAGTGTTTACTCACTAGAGGGCGCTGCAAAAACGGTTTTTGTGACCATCTTCCGTCGTGGGTTCTATTTATTTATTTATTTTTGTACACAACAAATACATACAAAGGAAACATAAAACATAGGAAAACTAAGTACAAAGGTTCTACTTATTTCTATAGAAATTTCTTCCAGTAGACCCGCGAAAGAAAAAAGGGAAAAAAAGAGGCATTGGCGTGTACTAAAAAGAAAAGAAAATAGCAAATAGAGATAAGTAACAGATAAAAATAACACATATAATATAAGAAGAAAAATATACTACATATAATACATAAGACCGTATTATACATACAATGTATAACAAAAATATATATGAATATAAATAAATAAATTATACAAAATATATACTAGGATGAGAGAGAGAGGTAGTGTTCCTTCACTCTTTTCTTAAAGATAGAGAAATAGTTTCTATCTTTAAGAAAAGAGCTATCAAAATTTTTAGTTTTGTTTTTATGTGTCATTATTTTCGTTAAAAATAGACACATTTAAATGATTTATACCGTCATGATTGTACTAGCAAACAAAAAACATTGAATTATTCAATACAACTGCAAATCAAAAGCGTTTAGTTTATATTCAACATAAAAACTGGGGCAAACACTATTTGAAATTTAAATTTTGATTCTGAAAATATTCCATACTGAAATTATATCGGTAACCTCCTTGGTGTAATGGTTAATACTGTCATGTCACATCAGGTACTATATTCGATTCCTGTCGGACCAATTTTGTAGGACCGTTTTTGAACTTATTTAGACAATGGATAGAGCTCACTGTAAGTTGCGTATTGTCGAATTTGTTTTCATTTAGTCCAATTAACAAAATAGTACCTACAAAAATATTTCCATAACCAAGCCAGTTTTTCATACATGTTGGAATCTATGCAAGTAATATAGGAACGCTATGGGAACTAAATTTGAATGTTAACGTTTGGCTTATTTCTTAGAAAACTGGTTATTTGCTTACTGGCAGCTAAGTAAACTGCTCTATAAAAAAAAAACAAATCACTGTCACACTTCCGAAAACCATTCCTAATTCAAATCCTAACCTCTGCTTTATCTGTTATCGAGTGTTGTATAGAAATTTAAATTTCAAATTCGAATATAGAACGATTCCGTCACCGATAAAACAGGCCAGTATTGTGACGCATTAGGTCCTTTTACAGTGCCTTCATTGTAATAACAGATTTAGAATAAGTTGTTTTTTATTGACATTCTCTGCCCTAAATATATCAATTGAAACACGTGACTATATAGAGGATTATTTTAAATAAAACTGTTCCTTTTATTTCCTTTGCATTGTAATGAATAAATGACATCCTGTTTGACGTGTTCACATCCATAACTAAAATTTAAAATTATACTTTATTTATCCTTATTTTTTATATCTTTACCTGACTACGGCGAAGCGAAAAGTTATAATTTGCCTTCTAACCTTAAACAATTAAAAACATGGTTTTCCGTTTCATACTTTTTTGTGTATAGTCAAGTTTTTAAACTTATCTTTTTAACATAATAGAATAGGTGACATTCTCCACTAAATATATTTAGTTCGAAATTGTGCCTACAATTGACAATAATTATCGACAATCAATCGACCTTTTCTGGTTCTTTCCTACAGATACTTGTACTATTATGTATTCTGCGCTAAAGAAATTAAAAAACATATATTTACTAGACTACTTATTTTCGATTTTTGTGCATCTCAGATGCAGTTAGTACTAAAGTACTCTCATTTTTTCACCATATCTAATTTTTATATGAGAGTACTTTATATATTTACTAGCTTCTGTCCGAGGCTTCGCTCGCGTGAATTTCCCACGGGAACAGTTCTTTTCCCCGGGATGAAATGTACCCTATGTTCCAGTCTTCAGTACTTCAAACTATGTGTACATGCGAAATTTCAGGAAGACTTGTTCAGTGAGGAACAAACAAACTAACTTTCGTATTTATAATATTAGTTAGGATATCGTAAAACTAAACCATAGTCTATCAATAAACATTTGGTAGAAAAGTTATTTAGCTTTGATTGACGGATAAAGTACGCCAAAGTCTGTCTAGCACATGGAACTAATAACAAAGTTTCTTATTTTTTCCATGGTCCAGCGTAATATTAAGAGCCCTTTTAAAAAAATAACAGAGATGGCGTCGCAATTTGAAATTCGATTCGATTCGTGCCTCTGTTATCGGCGCGGGGTCAGCGCTTCCTATCGTTATCGTCGTCACTTCCCGTTCGACATTTGAAATATTCAATTTTTTGCTCGTGTCCCGGTGACAGTTTTGGGAGCCATATTTTTTTTCTAAGCGGCCAGTGTGCGTACATATGCACGTATGTTAAGATGGTATGGGCATGTTGAGAGGATGGATGAAAACAGATTGACGAAAGGTATTTATAAAGCAGAGGTGAATGGAAGAGTTGGTCAGGGTCAACCTCGAAGAACGCACTCCGACCAGATTGCGGACCTCCTTAATAAGGGAGATATTAGGAGCACCCATAACCGGAGAGCATGTATGAAGAGAGTGATGAGTGTAGAGCACAGGTGTAGAGTAAGCAAGAGAGATCTGTAAAGATCGTAGCAAGTGGAAATCGCTAGTCTCTGCCTACCCCCACGGGAAAAAGGCGTGATAATATGTATGTATGATTTTTTTCTTTGCTATTGGCGAAAAACATAGAGAAACACGAACTCCGTTCCGCGCGCAGAAGTCCTTGTTGCTCGAAGGTGAAAAAAGCACATGAAAATCAGCTTTTGCTTTTATCTCGAATTGACTTTTACACAACAAAGGACTTAGTAACTAATAATGTAATGTGTACATACTTCTACTTCTCCGCTGGCTCAGTGACACCAAAGTGGATCTTGGCCTCCGAAACGAGAGACATATATACATACATAGAGACATATTACATAGGTAGTTGATATAATTCTTCTAAGCAGTGGTCGTTCAGAAATTCTAAAAGTTTGTATGTAGCTTTCAGATTTGTACATCGAGATATTGTACTAACGTTGGTACCATATCTCGATAGATTCGTAAACATAATGAGCGATTTTTCTGACAGCTAATTAAGAAAAAAAGTCTCAACAGATAGCGTTTTATGAAAGCCGAGTCGTAACAAGCAAATTATTAAAAAATAAAAAACACGACTGACAACTCACATAGCCTATGTCACTCGGGGGAATGCAAGGAATCTAACAATACCTCTCACATCAAAATCTGTTAAGCCGTTGAGGACTTATGGTGGAATAAAGAAACTTACATACATACATACTTACATACATACATACATGAACCCTGAAAACATAACACTCCTTTTTTGGTCAGTCGTGTAATAATGGCTGAACCTATATGGTGCGCTCTTCTTGTCAACCAGTGGCAGAAAAAAAAATCACCTAACAGTTTGACAGTTGCACAAATCACAATATTGATACTTTTTAGAATTTTTTTTTTTAATGCCAATCCCGTGAATTTTTGCTTTTTGTATGCAACCTTTTCTCTCGCCTTTTATGAAGCACCATCTATGAAGTTATCTGGAACATTTTTTTTTTAATTTGGGTCTCAGAAAATCCCTCATTAGTTTTAACGTGAAGAAAAAGTAACAGCGAATGCAAAGTTTCAATAAACCATTCTGATTTTGACTTTCAATAAATTTCTAACCTAAAAAAGCAAAACGAAAAACTAAAAAGTGACTAGATTAATCATTGGATGAACAAATTGCGAGTATTTTCAGACGAAAAAGCTGGTGAAATTGACAAATTCGCCCCGGGGCAGCCCTGGCCCGAACGGCCGATAGCGAGATATCGATACATCGAGAACAGAATCACGATAACGGATCGAACGTCTATTATGAGCATGTTTCGGATTTACGAATGTCGCAGACATTGCTGGCCAGTTCGAAATTGGAACGAAAGATTGGAACAGATTGGGAAATTAAAAGTAATGGTGGAGGAAACTAGAGGATAGACTTTTTACACGACTGACCGAAAAAGGAGTGTTATGATTTCAGGGTTTTGAACTTATTACACGACTGACCAAAAAAGAAGTGTTATGATTTCAGGGTTGTATGTATGTACTGAAAGTATGGCTTAACTGATTTTGATGTGAGAGATATTGTGAGATTCCTCGCATTCCTCCGAGTGACATAGCTATGTGAGTTGTCAGTCGTGTTTTTTATTTTTTAATAATTGGTTTGTTAAATCTTTGGAATTGGCTTTTTATGATAAATAGTGCGCAATTTTTCAATGTAATGGTTAACTCTACCTTGCTCCTCTCGATAAAAAGCAACATTTTAATTTCAGTTTTAAAATTCGTTTAAGTGTACGATAATTGTATATCTATCACTAATAAATTACCTTAATGCACATAATTTAATTTTTTTCCTGAAATATAATAGAAGGCCCATAGAAATATTCTATGAGAAGGGCAGTCTAAACCATTAAGTATATGGTCTAAACAATACAATCGAATAGGTAAACTACATGGAAGTAATAAGTACTTTGTACAAGTACTTATTATTTCCATGGTAAACTACGCTTTCAAAATTTTTAATTTAACTCAACAAAAAAAAAACGAAACACTTGGCCACAAAGAATCCTCGGCCAAAAGGCTAGGCTGCTACCGAATAATTTCAAACATGGCGCTCTATGAGCTTCTAGTGTTGGTCAAACGTGGTCAAACGGTCCGGCCTTTTCAACTTCCGAATAAAATAAAGTGCGACAATCTTTTTGCACGTGAGAGAGGGCGCCACCTACGTTTTAAATAAGAATTCTTTTAGTTAGCAAGCAGATGTGTAAAAATACATACTTACTTATACACCAATACAAATACCTAAAAAGTACCGAAAAAAGCACGAAACCTCACTGTCTTGGTTTGAAGACATTCTGCGAAAATGACGTTTTGAGAAAATGACGTTGTGCGAAACGAAAATGAACTATTTATTGCGAAAGAGACAATAGAATAAGATAAAATGACCAAGTTTTTACGATAACATTTTGCGAAAATAACGCTCTGCGTCAGGGCTAAAACTGTCCTTTTTGAATCAGTCCCCTATCGGACGTAATGAGCCACGGACAAACACCAATTGACCCCAATATTCTGGTATAATGGGACGCGAAACGCTTGTGGGGCTGATATTGTAACACTCATATTTTCTGGATTGTTTGAGCGTTAATGTTATGGTTACGGAATGGATCTCTTCCATACATATATAATAAAACTGACTGGTATGTGTCTGTACTTAAGAGATATTTAAGAAAACAATCATGGTGGTCTTTATAGGGCCAAGGGCCAATAGAAATCAAAACGTTTTTTTTTTATTTTTTGTCTGTCAGTCTGTTTGTATGCGCATCACGCGAAAACTACTGGACCAAATTTGATGTGGTTTTCACTGTTGTACTATTGAAGGTGTAACTTAAAATCTGGCGTAGGTTTTATTTTGATACGCCGCCGCTTAGAACTTGATATATTAATAATAGGTACCTACCTAGTAAATCACGCGCGGACGAAGTCGCGGGCATAGGCTGGCTAGTAATCCTGCTAATCTTACTAATATTATGAATGAGAAAGTTTGGATGTGAGTTTGTGAGGATGTTTGTTACTCAATCACGCAAAATCTACTGGGCGGATATCGATGAAATTTGGTACATGGGTAGGAAAATACCGGGAATAGCACATAGGGTACTTTTTATCCCGAAATTCCCACGGGAGCGAAGCCCCGGGGCGCGGCTAGTAAATAATAATAATTTACCATCAGTCATTGGCCCAGCAACCACGAGGTTTGAGTAACCTAACAATAATAATATAAAAAAAAATTCAAACGTCCTTACTTCCGAAAATGCGTTATATTGGGTATTGTGCAAAAATAATAAAGGCGTGGTCTTTTGTTACTGGCAGCTGGCAATCGAGTTCTCACCAGACAATGCGAGTTAGAATCGAGAACCGAGAAGAATAGTAATACTTAAAAAAAAAACTATTCCAGATTTAAAATGAAGCGAAGAGAATTTTTCTTACGCGAATTTGCACTTTGTGAGTTTACAGTTACAGTTGGAAATTGATTGGTAAGATCTAGGAAGTAGTATGGCCATTATTTTGTGGGAAATAAAAGCAAATATTGCATTGGGGCGTGTCAAAAGTGTGAAGTGAATGAATTTTTATTTAATTTTAAAGGGTCATCGTACTAAGCGAGTATTGTTTTTTATTTATTTATTTTTTATTTTTTTTTATTATCTTTTTTTTTGTGAACTCTACAATTTATTAAATTTTTTTTTATAACATAGGGCGGCAAACGAGCAAGCGGGTCACCTGATGGTAAGTTATCACCCATGGACAACTGCAACACCAGGGATATCACAGCAGTGTTGCCGGCCTTTCAAGAAGACGTAGACTCGTTTTTTGAAGGTTCCAATGTCGTTTCGTTTCGGGAACATTACATTACATTACAGTTGCAATATATTTTACTATAGTATAAGAATAAATGGATAACAAAGACCAAAAGTATCATTCATTGACATACAAAGGTTTATCTAAAAGTTAAAGTAAAGGTCACTTAGGTGGCTAGAGAATATAAAAATATTATTTACTTTATTATAAGTATTGATAATAACACACTACTACGTCCATTTTGTCTCAATACAATAAAAAATCAGACCATTAATTTAGACACTAGCCTGTGCCCGCGAATTCGTCCGCGCGTAATTTACTATTGTTAATTTCTCCGGTTCTAAGCCATGTGTCAAGATGAAACCTACGCCAGATTTTAAGTTAGACCTTCAATAATACAACAGTAAAAACCTATCGAATTTGATTCAGTAGTATTTGCGTGATGCACGTACAAACATACCGACAGAGAGACAAATTCTAAAAAAATGTTTTGGCTTCTAATAACCTTAAAAACCCCTCATAAAAATGTTTTTTCTTAGATATCTCTCATGTACAGACACAGACTAGTTACAATTTTATTATATTTAATTTAGACAGTATAAAAAATGCAAAAATTTTCACGATTGAGGCTTGGAAGTTGGTCAAAGGCTTATAAAGAACACTCTGGAATACAACAAGTCTTTGTGCCCAAAATCGATTAGGTTTTGTGTGCTAAGCCGAAATGTAGTGGCTTAGAGGTACAGGCGAAATTGTCTCGCGATTTAAATATAACTTCCTTCAGTGCGGGATTTCGGGGAGTATCATATCACTAATACACTACGTTTTGATCCAATATACTTAAAATAATGTATTTTTCACTAACGGTGCTACGTTTTGCTTATTGTACATGCCGCGGTGCACTTTTTCCTTAAGAATTTGAGGATTTATTCTAGATCTTTCTTCTTATTTTCTAACAAAAGATAGTTTTTTTTTTAATCTAACAGCGCTTTCTAACAATCAAATACTCTTCAGTATTGTTATATTATTAGACGTACTCCAATGAAAGGTCAAAGTATCGACTACTATAGTAGTAAAGAAGTTTAAATGGCATTGTAGGCAAAGAGGTCCAATTCAAATCTTAACTTCTCTATATAGTTATACATCCAGACAGGGATGGAAAGAGAGTTGAGGACGTCATTGCTCAAAATTGCTTTTGAATATTTGGGCTTAATCTCTCCTTTGATCAAATATGAGGGACTCAATAGAGCAACGTTGAATGTGGGTTTGAGCAGTGAGAACGTCAAAATTCACCAGAGCGCAAGTTCAATAATCCTAACTACCCTAACTTCCTAACTAATATTATAAAAGCGAAAGTGAGTTTGTTTGTTACCTCTTCACGCTTTATCTACTGAACCAATCTTCCTGAAATTTTGCATATACATAGTTATGTGCTGAGAATGACATAGGGTACTTTTCATCCCGGGAAAAAGTGCCGTGGGAAAATCACGCAGACGAAGCCGCGGGCAAAAGCTAGTAAAATAAATAAAATAAAATATTTTTATTTCAGGCAGAACCCATAGTGTTATTAACAAAGACAACTTATAACTATGTTAGTATTTTGTCAACATCAAAATATGTTGATGGTTTGGTGTCTTTGACTAGGTGTACTCGAGTCCAGTGCTGCATGACAGCACTCTCCACAATAATATTGCATTTGATTTCAATAATATTGACAACATCCAATTTTTGCCAAATGTTAATCCTTTATGAAACTATATGTATATTGAAAATTAGAGACCCCTATTTTCTTATCACACTAAAAAAATTGACAGACAAACGAACAACAAAGTGATCACGGTTCAGTTTCAAATCATTTTCAATTCGGGTGTAAAAATTAATTACACCAGAATTGAAAATGTAAAAAACATTGTGATCTGAGTAATGATCTTTTACAATTTAACCATTATTAATAATGAGATGTTGGTAAGTGTAACCAATACTTTGTTTAGTATTGTATTTAATTCCTCTCATCAGCTAAACGTAAGTGTATTGCAGACACATTCCAAGCAAATCTATCATTGGGCTCTATAGTAGCTATATTGTTTAGATGAAGATTTGTTGGGCAATCGAACTTGTTTTCTATCGGTACTTATTGCAAAATAAACAGTGATGGCAAATTAACTTACTAATAACCCTTACCTACCCGTAGCAAATACTTAAGTATAGCTTTTTATTTTGATGCCAAATTTACTTTCAATGTATGGAGATTTCAAATTGATGGCAAATCTTCGTGATGGCAAACTTACATTAACCCAATTTTAAAGATCTTTGGGGTCACTGAGCCAGCGGAGTAAGTAAGTAAGTTTGTTTTAGTTATACATTACTTACGGTTTTAATTTTGTTCCTACTAGTAGTTCGCCGCGAACTTAGACCTCGCGATTATTACTTGCGTTTTTATTGATATACTCTGATTTCGACTTTTCTAACATAATTCAGTTCCCTAAATAAAATCTAGATGGCGTTATCCAAAGTTAGAACACGCTATGGTTTCGTTTGCTAGATAATCGCGGACGTTTTTATTAATATTTCAAAAACTACAGAACCGATTTTGATGCCCAACGAACTTGAAAATTCTATTGATATTTCCTACATGCCTACCAAATTTCATCAAAATCGGACCATCGGTTCGGCAGTTATCGCGGTACAAACATACATACATACATACATACATACATACATACATACATACATACATACATACAAACAATGTGTTTCGCCCCCAACTCGATTTAGAGATTCCCTTCGCTCGCTTCGCTCGCTCGGTCAATTAAACTATTTTCTTTCACAAATCTATGATTTTTATTTTTATTCATAAAAAAATAATGTAAAAGTTGAAAAAAAATTATCTGTATAGATTTTTCTTTCAGAAACAAAATATGATAGCAACATTTTGGTTTTCAACAAGGGCGTGGTTCAATTCAAAGCGTAATGGCGTCACATCCACACCTTAGGTTTTATTTATTTATAATTTTTGTAACAACTATACTTTACGTAGTTTCACTTAGGTATCATTATTTTCCGTTTCGTATTTTAACCTTAGCATTAGCGGAGATCTAAAATGCGTATTTTTTAATCATTACAATGTATGACTGTTTCAATAAAGCGTAATTAAACTCACAGTTGGCTACTAGGAAAGATGACGTCACCGGATCGGTATGGGCGAATTTTACAAATTATATTTGAACCTTAATCAACTGTTTTAAGGTTGATACTCGAGTAGTAGCTCGAGAAAATAATAATAGCATTGTTTTATATTAATTTACAACGCAACTTAAAAGTCTTTTGCCAGTGGTTTTGTTTCGAGAGAAACAAAGGACGTCTCTTGCTTTTAATTAAGACATTACGTGAACTATTTAAAATTAAATGGATTCTAGGAAAAAATATTATAGTGACATTTCGAACAACATTTCAAAGGAAAGGAATTTCTATAAAAGGTAGTCAAACACGTTTTCGCAAATAAAAAACATTAAAAAATAAAAACCTATACAGAAATTAATTAATAAATTCAAGCGCTTTTATCCGAAAATTCTCCTAACGCATGGTCAACCGAACATTTCAAATATTCAATCATCAATTTCGACTTCCAAATCCGAATTCAAACGAACTGTTCGCGCGCGCCGTGCTGTTTTTTCAGCAGGCACTGGCAAAAGAATCGACGTTTAGACAGCCATGTGCCATGTATCATTTTTTCCATTTCCTACCGCCAATATTGGTTAAAGATCATATTTGACAGTGCCCTCGATTGTGTTATCACACGATATAGTTATCTGTGGGCGAAGGCCAGCCCTTATCAGTCAGTAACAGAAATGCTTGTAATAGTATTGTATTCTTGTTTTATTAATGCATATTTATGTATCATGTATAATTGACTGTGCTTCTGTGTCCAGAGAAACAATCACTTACATGGGAACAAGTCGTGTTCCTCATGAATGAGGGTCGTGATCATTATATGGAATGAAACAGACACAACGACTATCTTGGCAATATTAATGAAGTGGTTTGCCATTGCCTTCTCCATTTCACACACTAGCTGATAATCATCAACCAGAGTGCAGGTTTCCTCACGATGTTTTCCTTCGCCGTAAGCAAGTGGTGGTCTTTCAGGAACTACCGGCCCAATTTGATTTTTTTTCTGTGTATAACATTTAATGAGAAACTCTTATTTACAGTCTAAAAGAAATGCCGTAATTCCCATGGGAATACAGCCGCAAGGCATTGATAGTATAGCAATAATTTTGACTATCTTTCCGGCTATCAACCCACAAACTCCTCAACACACGGAACATGACTTAAATGACAGATAATAAAGACTCTCCCTCTGTCGTTATTGATCCTTAAATACTTATAACTGTGGTACAATGTAAAGGCTGAAGCGATTTTAATGCCACTAAAGGCATTTCATCGTGGATATGGAGGGTTGTTCCCAAAAGTGGATACTGTTGTCAATAGACAATGTAATTTTAATTAGCTGGCTGGTAACACTCGCTCGCTATAACGTGTAACCTGTGTTGATCTTTAAATAAATACTGTACAAGTCCAGAAGCCACCTTTTATTTCCATAACCAGAGGTTATACATACATATTATCACGCCTTTTTCCCGTGGGGGTAGGCAGAGACTAGCGATTTTCACTTGCTACGATCCTTACAGATCTCTCTTGCTTCCTCTACACTCATCACTCTCTTCATACATGGTTATGGGTGCTCCTAATATCCCCTTTTTAAGGAGGTCCGCAATCTGGTCGGAGTGCGTTCTACGAGGTCGACCCTGACCAACTCTTCCATTCACCTCTGCTTTATAAATACCTTACCAGAGGTTATGGGCGTTAGAAATGAAACACATACAACGATTAAGTATCTTGGCAATGTTTTGGAGTGGTTTTTGTTTAAAATGGAGAAGGCAATGGCAAACCACTCCATTAACAATTGTCAAGATAATCGTTGTGTGTGTTTCATTCTATATAATGACCACGACCCTCAGTCATGAAGAATACGACTAAAAGAGGAGGATAGTATTAGTGTAGATTTTTAGCCTACGATAATTAAATTTAGATTATTTTAATTAATTATTTTAATAAAGGTCATGGTTTTATTTAAATTAAGGTTATTGAACCTGCGCTCCTGGTCTATAAATTTTTCTTCGATTAAAGTATCGTCACGTCGTAGTTCGACGAGTTGTCGTTGTCACATGCTTACTGTAGTTTATCGTAGTACAACAAATATCCGTAAGATGTCGTTTTTAGGCTCTATGAATTTTATTAGTATCGTAGTACAGATATACATTGAAAGGTGGCGCTTTTATAATTTATAAAAATCGTAATATTCAGGGGTGTGAGGAAGTAGGGTGGGGTGAAAATAAGTTCGAACGCTCAAGGTTATTGGCGTAGGGGAGGGCCTTAAGGGTCAGAAAGCGTGAATAAGAAAGTTAGATTTCACCCCCGACCCCCCTGTAAACTACAAGGGCGCCCCTCAGAGGAACTAAATAGTAAAATTTAGCTCCATCTATCTCATAATCTCTAAACCATCTAATAAACTGTTTTTTTATTTCAACCTTGTTCAACAAATTTGTTCTTGAAATACTTATTTAAAAATGAAAATCACGAAAACTCAAATTAATGAATGCAAAATTAAGGAAAAGTATACAAAAAATTTAGAGAGAGAGAGATAACCTTTAGCGTAGCTAAAGGTTATCTCTCTCTCTCTCTCTTCAGCCCTGTTCAACCCTACGGGCACAGAATTAATATAAGTACTACGTACAGAAAGGAAACTCCCTGCCCCTTCCGCAATATGGCACCCCCCCCCCCCGCACTTCTCCCCCGTTCTTGTGTGTATTGGGGCGCTATGACCACATGAGTAGTTAAAAGGGTATGACTATGAAAACGCACACATTGACGTGTTACTGACGTGTTCACGGATATATAGTTTCATTTGTAGTAGTAGTAGGTATATTTGACGCTCCGTTTCTATGAAGCGCCCGCCCTGTACTACATGTGTAGGCCTCCTTCAACTTATTTTATTTATTAGGTTCGCCAACTGGCTGTGCAACATACATGTTCATATAGGAATATAATTACAATCAACCGAGTTGTCAGCCTTCTAGGAGCGAACACAACATGCACATTGATATGCTCGCAGGTTGAATTAAAAAAAAATAGTGAATTTAGTTATTAGGTTACAATTTTGTGTAAAAATACTTTTTAATCATATTGGCCGATGCACTGAAAATGTCAACTTCATCTTATGCCACTTCTCCCGGCCTTGGGCAATCTCTATCCATTTCACACCTACTGTTCTTTTAACATCATCCACCCAGCGCATTTGCGGTCTTCCCAGTGGACTTTTTTGCCCCACGGTCTGCAAAGGCTATCTAAAGCTCTCCTCTCTAAAGGCTATAACTTGTACCAAGCGGGTGTGTCGGCCACGCCACAGAATGGCGACCGACGCTAAAAATGCCTATTACGTTAATTCACTTGTTTACATTACTCGCTTTGGTCGAGTGGTAAAGTTGTCTGTGTCTGGCAAGCCAAAGGTTTGAATCACGTACCTCAAAAGGCCTTTACATCGCCATGTCAAAAAGGAAAACGACTAGAAAATGAGAGGCAATCATGCAATTTAAGTTCTATTTATATTAAAACTAGCTGTGCCCTGGGGCTTCACTCCCCTAGGAATTTCAGGATAAAAAGTACTCTATGTGCTATTCCCGGTATCTTTCTACCCGTATACCAAATTTCATTGAAATCCGTCCAGTAGATTTTGCGTGATTGATAGTTTGTGAACTTCACAAACTCGCATCCAAACTTTTACATTTATATTAGTAGGATATTAGTTGACGTAATTTTAATTTTTTTTCAGCATCTACATAAAATCTATACCTATCTATATACGTAATATTAGACGCTGAGTAATTGGGATATCAATGCAGATACAAAACTGCTGAACCTCAGCGAAAAAAAGGTATTTTGCAAATTCCACCCCTTAGTCAAGCGGGTTAAAAATTAATTTCACAGACAAATCAAACTTATATCACCCCTCTGTTTACCTCGGGGGTTAAAAACACGATGGCCAGTTCCGATATTGATCTACACCATGAATGAATAGCATCAAAAACTAGTTATAAATCAAATAGCCCACCATTGGCCCCCCTTTCGGAATTAGCGCACATTCATACCCGTATGTTCCCAGACTCCAAAGCCACGTGCTGAGCAGATGGCAGGAGCGATTTGGAAGCTACAGTGACCACGCTGTGCGATTCTGTGGGACTTTTTTTCGAATCACACTAAATCCTAATATAGGTCATACGGAAGTTTAGATGTGAATTTGTATGTTTGTTACTCAAATATAATACACAATATAAAAATACTTTATATGCTCACAAGTAATGACATGGTATAGACACATAAAGTAACTAACAACAAAAAATGAGAGGAAGATGCGCAAAAGGTGGCCTTATAGCTTGTAAGCAAATTTCTTCCAGGCAACCATTTGAAAAATTGAAGGCAAAATATATGTAGAATATAATAGACTTAATTAACACAAAATCTACTGGACGGATATCGATGAAACACGGGTAGAAAAATACCGGAAATCACACATAGGGTCCTTTTTCGGGTGCAACAAGTTTTCTATATTATTTTTTTTAATTAAGCCGTGATTCAGTATAATTTTTTATCGTAATTTTTTAACAAATTTCATTTTGATTACATACAGTTACATTATTATAGGACAAAACTTTTCATTAGAAACTAGAATGCAATTTTTTTTAATATAATAGGAACTACAATGCAAAAATTTGCATATTATTGTTATTAGCAGTGCAATTCGCAAATTAAATGCACACGAAAATGTTAAAAAATTAAACTGTTCCACAAATGTATCTACTTACCTGCAATAATTAGAACTACTCTTGTTTTCACTTTTCACGAATGTTACATTAACGCTCAATTATTTTGATAAATGAATCAGGCACGACACGTCTATTATTTTTTTAGTTGATATAAATACAGAATCACGTCTTTATCCCTTACGGGGTAGACAGAGCCAAGAGTTGCGATACAAAGGCCACGTTTAGCTGGACAGTGGGCTTTTTGGTGGAATGGAGATTTACATATAGTGACAGGTTGCTAGCCCATCGTCTATGAGAAGGATCCCCAGTTTAAAGCTTTCCCTTGATTTACTATTACAATATGGCCGGGAATTGAAGTATAAAAAAACCACTTACTTGTAAATTAACCATAAAAACATTTTATTATTGAACTGATAGAAAATGTTCCAATTTTGGAGTTTAAAATCACATCCAGCAAATATTTAACGATAAAACTTTTAATATAATAACATTTTAATTTGT
Source organism: Ephestia elutella (assembly GCA_018467065.1). NCBI lineage: Eukaryota > Metazoa > Arthropoda > Insecta > Lepidoptera > Pyralidae > Ephestia > Ephestia elutella. Next base: position 7,816,173 of record CM031565.1, on the reverse strand, counting down.
AATGTATTTTTTGAACATGTGACATATTTATTTTAATTTAATATTGTAATTTAATAACGAATATTTTTCCGGGCGACTTAATTTAATAAAAAAAAAATCCACGCTTTATGGGTTATGTTACATGAAATAAATTGATTTTGATTTTTTGATTTGATAAAAATTTTCGCGTCCTGTCCCACTAATCACAACACCATGGCCACCCTCGCTTGCTTGTCATCACCAGACGGCAGATGGGGCTCGCATCCGGATTCACTATTCAGAGTACGTGTGCGCACATAACTCGTACAGGCAAATGCATGTCAAGTTACCGCATGAACCCTATGCGGCGGTAATAAGAGCGAGTTTCCATTAATTTCGTGTAGGTCGATATGAGTGTGACTGTACGTGTGTGCACATTACTTGTAGTGGTCGGTAAAGCTTTAGCTACCCATTATGCTGTCGTTATGCTGTTAGCAGTTATTTGCTTAGTTAATTTTACGCGGCTGCTCGAAAAAGTACGTTTATGTTTTCAGAACTCGTGTATATACATACATAGAATCACGTCTTTATTCCGTACGGGGTAGACAGAACCAAGAGTCGTGAGACTCGAAGGCCACGCTTAGCTAAATAGTGGGCTCTCTGTTGGACTTGTGTATGTGTTTGTTCTAAAATGGTTTTCATGCAAACTGTACTTAGTAAATCAACAGACAGAAATGTTAATAGAAAAAAATCTATAAATGTCACATAATCCAGTATTTTCTGCTCAATCTAATCAAAAACTAGATTTGTTGTTTTTTTACAGAAAAAAACCTAATTTAGGAAAACTAAATTTATCCTCTAGGAAATCTTTAAAGGCTTGATGGAAAAGCGCGTGAGGGAGACGGAATGCAATGTACTTGTCTATGTCTATTGTTTTCTATATACATTATGTATATAGAAAA
>CM031565.1:7782152-7815153 GCA_018467065.1 Ephestia elutella | reverse complement strand
AAATCTTTATATGGTCAACCTACAAAAATGTTTGAAGTTCCTACTTTGTATGAAACATTTCAAATATTTGAGGGGCTTGATGGAAAAGCGAGTGAGAGAGACGGAATGCAATGTACACTTACCTAAACTCCATTTATTCTTACCAGTCCTACCATGTAACAATCTTACCATGTCTTTTTATGATTTTACAAACATATAAATTAAAATAGACTTTTAGGAAATTACTTTCGTGGTTAATAAATGTTTTAGTTTAAAATGTTTAGGTTTAGACTAATATTTGATTTATTTTCAACAAAATTCAACAAAAAGTACTGTGAAGATTGTTTAGATGATAGGACTGGTAAGAATAAATGGAGTTTATGTCTATTGTTTTCTATATACATATCTACTAGGTAGATATATGTATATCGCAGTTGAATAACACAAAACCCCAAAAAATTTATACTGTGCCAAAATACTGACTGGTTTTGATTTAAACACTGGTTTTTGTTTTTTATTTAGATACATTTGATTTTAGCCTTGTTTTTTTTTAGATTTTTTCGTAAGTCTACATACCAGCCGATTTGTTTTTCAGGATATTTAAATCATAAACATAAAATAGGAAATTAAAACATAAACTAAAGCTAGGTAACTAAAATATAACTCCTAATAAATTAAAACTATATGTCCAGCAGGTCATTGCCCCGCGGAAGCGTGCATAAATTAAGAAAAAAAAATGCCCAAAATTTGAGCATTTTTTCTTTTTATTTATTAATTTTTGTTACGAATATTATATTATTAAATTATTTACATAAGTACCTACTTACATGAATTATATTGTGCATTTATTGTACTTACCTTAATATAAATTCGGATATAAAATAACTTGTAGAGCGGGTTGGAGGCGGTGGTAAATGTGGTAATTAGCTTTAAGTAATTTTTATGACGTCAATTATAAAAACAAAGAATATGATTTAAAAGTGCTATTTTTAAGCCTATTTAAATAAAAACAATTGACTTTGATAGAAGTTTATGATCACTATGAAAAACACTGAAAATATCAAGGTCTGAGACGCGGCCCTGAATTACAGCGAATTTAGGCCGCCTTAAATAACGTTCCATCTTACAGCCAATTTACAGTAACTTTAACAGGAAAATAAGTATAAAACTCACCGTATTTTCCTTAAATCGGGACTGGGAATACACTGAAAAAATCGCACCAACGAAATCCGCCATTTTTGTAATAAATTTATAAATAGACTTCGCGTAAAATTAACACTCGCGCCATTTTAAATCGAAGTAAATTGAAGCAATCACGGGTATGAATTATTAATTAAATTTGGTACTTGGTTTTCACGATATTTCGTGAAATACAGGATGAACTAGTGTGAACGAATGCTACGTTTGAACTGGAGTATTTGAATGAAGTTAGCATTGAATGACGTACGAAAATAGTTGGGGAGGAATCGCCTTCGGTATCGTCAGCGCAAAAAGCGCTGGATGAAATATTATTGGTGTGATAATCTAGCGCTGTTTTTTATACAAGATGGGTTTGCTCTCGACCACAATGTTTCATTCATCTCATGTAGAGCGGTCTCTAAATTCACCATTTAGAAGAAATTTTTGAAAATACGTTTTGAATTAGAAGATTATTTCTAGAAATTTGAGTTTATACCAAGTTAAAATACATATTATTACGCCTTTCAAAAAAAAAAAAAAAATAGCGGGAAAGAAAAATTGAAATACATAATTTGAAATTAAATTGCAACAAAAACAATACATTGGTTGGAATATTTTAATTGATTTTATTTTATAGGAAGACCAACAGCTACAATTTTAAACTTAGATGACAATTTTAATCATAGAATATCTCACTTTTCATGACTTGAATTTATATTTTTATTTTGGTGATTTTTGCACGTCTGCTTGCAGACTGAAGACATGAAACTATTTTTCCGTATCATCTTTTGTACTGTTTTCTGGCAAATAAACATTTCTGATCTCTGACAAAATAAACTTTCCTTCATATTTTCTAATCAGCAGCGTTTGCTTAAAGCGCTTGATGGCGCGTGCGCGTATCGGCGGCGGATTGACCAATGGCGTTGAAGCATACACTGATTCGAATAGTTCACGCGCACAGAGCAATGGAGCGTCCAGTGGTTCTGAAAGGGAACCGTCTATTCCCATTAGACCCCAGTTATGAGCCTGGGTTATATCGGGAAAAAAGCAGCGATGACCATAAGTACAACCACAATTACCTAGGTACCAAATGTATACTCAGTACCTAGTTAACTTTATTTTATGTTTTTTAAAATGTGTAACTTAAATATTTACGTATAGGTAAGTTAATTGCTTTCCGTGCATGAATTACTTAGTTCGTAAAAGTGGATTTTTAATTACCTGTTAAGCCAGAAAGGAAAGAAGTATATTAAATATAATATTGACGGAAATTGTTGCGGATGTATTTCTGTAAACCTTTTGACGAAGCATGTTGCTGATAAATATTTGTGATGATTTTTGACAAAGCGTGTTGTTGATAATCATATGTACTTTTATCACTTTAATAATAAACTATTATAGATAGGTATCTACCATAAATATTTATATTACATGTATAGTTTAACTCCTAATCTCGTATAGATACCTATTCAAAATGTTAGTAGTTTGCAGCTTTGAGACACAATATACAATGATTAAATAATTAGTTTTTGACGTTAAAAAGAGCCTTTTTTGAAGGCCAAGTTTTAATAAATAACAGATTTTGATTTTAATATTCTCCGTTCCGTCGTGGGTAACGAACACATTGAAGGAACTTCATAACTCAAAAACCGATTTCACGTCACGCCGAAGAACGGAATTGTTGAAGAATACAAAAGTTTTTTTTATCAACAAATTGCTTTTAACGGAGCTTACGGAGCGCCAAGAATACCTTTTAAACCAAAGACATTCTTTCATTAAAAGAGACAATGTGTGCTGAATTTTCTTACGAATTTCTGGGTATTACGGTGCGCTTGGTTTTATCTATGGTACCCAATGACATTCTGTGTATTAGAATGTCATTGATGGTACCTAAATATACAGGAGGAATTCACTTCTAGTCGTTCACTCTTGACAGAGTAGCCGTGATTAGGGATGCAATGATATATCAGAAATCGATCGGATAAATATCGATATATCGACGCTTAAAAATATCGACAGTTATCAATATCAAACATAAGCCGATATCGATTTATACCGATATCTCGATATCGACCATAATCTGATATCGATATTTCGCGATATTTCGTTACGACATCAAAAAACCCGCCCGAATTAAAAAATCGGATAAAGTTGCGTCACTGACTCTAAAGTTCTGGTAACTAATAACTATTTTTTTAAAATGTACTCTTTCTGATCTATGATCAAAGTTGTTGACAGTTGACAATTCGTTCTAAGCTGATGGCCTTGTAGCCAAAGCCAAAGCTATCCATACTAATATTATAAATGCGAAAGTTTGGATGTGAGTTTGTGAGTTTGTGAATTTGTGAGTTTGTGAGTTTGTGAATTTGTGAGTTTGTGAGTTTGTGAGGATGTTTGTTACTCAATCACGCAAAATCTACTGGACGGATTTCGATGAAATTTGGTACAGAGGTAGATAATGACCTGGAATAGCACATAGGCTACTTTTTATCCCGGGAAAAAGCACTGTTACCGTGGGAAATTCACGCGGGCGAAGCCGCGGGCAAAAGCTAGTAATAAATAAAAAAAAAAACGCACGACTCGTGATTATGGAATTACAAATATTATAACACCAAGAAGAGCATCTCATACTATGCTATTACTTTGCTAGTATTCTATTAAATACAAATATTTTGCCGGAAAATAATGTAAGAAAAGTATTTTTTTTACAAAATCTAATTGACCGAGCGAGCGAAGCGAGGGCTATAATTCAAGTTGGGGCGAAAACACATTGTTTGTATGTATGTGTTTGTTCCGCGATAAACCGTTGCATTAATTTCCATGATATTTTAAGAATACGTGTAGCAACTATCCATAGAATTTTTAAGTTCGTTGCGCAACAAAATCGGTTCAGCCGTTTTTGAGATATACGTATTTTTATGAAAATAAATATTGCTCTATAACTTTTGAACCGTATTTTTAAAATAATAATCGCGATGTCAAAGTTCGATGTCTAAGTTTTTAAGATATTTTGGTATATGGATACAATAAAACCTCATGTTGCTGGATACTATTTATCCCGAAATTTAGACAGTGGACCTCCTAGCCTAGCTGCTAAGGATATAAAAACACAATATCTTTTCAAATCACCAAACGTCAACGAAGGAGATGCGTCTAAACTTCCAAGCGGTTGGGTTACTGAAAAAAACCTTTCCTTGTCTGAATCTAAGTGTGTTCCAATGTCCGGGGCAACTTTTATAAGAGTTGGACAAGTTTTTTTTCCTTGAGAAATTGCTTCTTTAGTTTAGAGGGACAATTTTAGAAATTTTGGTTCGTATTCTGGGTCAGCATTTGAGTAGCATGTTCTAAAGCGTCCAAGATGAGTGATTTTGTCATTGTCTACTTTTTACACGACTAACCAAAAAAGGAGTGTTATGTTTTCGGGTTCATGTATGAATTCAAGTTTCTTTATTCCACTTTAAGTCCTGAACGGCTTAACAGATTTTGATGTGAGAGGTAGTTTTAGATTCCTCCAAATAACATAGGCTATGTGAGTTGTCAGTCGTGTTTTTCATTCTTTAATAAATAGCTTGTTAGTAACTGCACATATGAGTATATGGAGGTCACTTAATCAACACTTTGATAAAGTGAGAAGTAATAGCACAGAATTAATATTAGTACTACGTACAGAAAGGAAACTCCCTGCCCCTCCCGCAATATGGCACCCCCCGCTCCTTCCGCACTTCTCCCCCGTTCTTGTGTAACTGTGGGACGTTCGACTATGAAAACGCACCCATTGACGTGTTACTGACGTGTTCACGGATATACAGTTTCATTTGTAGTAGTAGTAGGCATATTTGACGCGCCGTTTCTATGAAGCGCCCGCCCTGTGGTAATAGACTCATTTGGTTTGGACACGTGATGAGGAGACAAGAGGAACACTTGCTAAGAAGAGCTGTGTCAATGAAAGCAGGGGGAGAGGAAGGCCTAAAAAGAGATGGATAGATTGTCATTGATGATATGAAGGTATTGGGAGTAGATATACCTATGGCTAAGGATAGAGAATTGTGGAGAGAAAAGACGTTTTGCGCCGACCTCAGATGATGGGAAAAGGTAGAGCTAAAGATGACGTACTCTTAACATTTTGTTGGACAATAGACGTGACACGAAAACAGTACAATCAAATCAAAAATTCTTTATTGAAACTAGGCCTTTAAAGAAGGCACTTTTTGATGTAAATGACTAATTATATAATCATAGTGTATTAAAGTAACCGACATAGCCCGCAGAATCGCCAAACTTAAGTGGCAGTGGGCGGGGTACATAGCTCGTAGAACAGATAGCCGTTGGGGCAGAAAAGTTCTCGAATGGCGACCACGAACCGGAAAACGTAGTGTTGGCAGGCCTCCCACTCGGTGGACCGACGACCTGGTGAATGTCGCGGGATGCGCATGGATGCGGGCAGCGCAGGACCGGTCGTTGTGGAAATCCTTGGGGGAGGCCTTTGTCCAGCAGTGGACGTCTTTCGGCTGAGAGAGAGTGTATGAGTCTTATAAGACTCAAAGCTAAAATCTACTAGCATTTCGGAACGAACAATGCTAAGAAGACAGACAAGAAGTACTAGACGAGACACAAAAAAGCGCTGGTACTGTTGTCAATTGATAGCTCTTTGTTACAAATTATTTATTTATTTTGTACCTGAGCTATGTATTTATGTATAGCTATAAATAAATATATACAAACAAATCACACAGATTGAGCCAACCCCAAAATTAGTTCGAGACTTGTGTTATGGGATACTAACTCAACGATACTATAATTTATAACAAATACATATATAGATAAACATCCAAGACCCGGGTCAATATCCCACCACCAACCCATGGCTCTACCAACCTCGCGGTTATATGAGCCGAATCTCGGGAGAGGTCTGCACCGGGCTTGCTCTGTGGCTCTTCCCCGGCGCACCTGTCTTGACTCCCTACAAATAACTCTTTTATTGTCCCTTGTTCTTCACTATCTAATGGATAATGTAATATTTCGCTCCCCTTACTTGGGGGGTTTTACATGTACATGTACGCCTGACTTGCGTCTCCTGCGTCGCTTGTTGACGCACACTTATTTCTTCTCTTGGGAAACGCTTGTTTGATTCCTTATTTGTAAACTCTTCTTTCCTAGCGTCATCTCCTGACGCGCTCCTTCTGGCGCCTCTTAAGACCTTTGTTAGCTGCTGCTGGATGCGCCATCATCTGGCGCTTCGCCTCTCTCGAGGCCGCTCCTAATCTTGTACCACCGCCGCGAGAACTCCTTCAGCCTCCCGAAGTTAGCCTCAGATCCTACGAGATCAACGTAATACACCGGGCCCACTTCGAGTGGTTCGACATTCTCTAATAAGACCCTACGCGCATCCCCATATAGAGGGCATTCCCACAACGCATGATGCGCATCCTCGGTAACTGCTTCTTTGCAGAAGCAGAGGCCCGTTTCAGAGAGCTTCATGCGTTGAAGCCTCCCCTAAAGCACCCATGGCCAGTTAAGATCTGCGAAGTTTCATAGTCCGGCTCGACCCAAGTAGACTTGAGTCGGACCGACACGTCCGGGAAAAACCGATATAACTCCCTCCCGTCTGCCGATGCGCCCCAACGCGCCTGCCACTCTGATAGCGCGGACTCAGCAATGCTGAGTTTGACACGCTGAAACTCCTCCCTGGTAACCGCGGACTCGCGCGCCTCACCCTAGTCTGCCCGCCCGACTTACCTCGAGGTCGGCCGGCAGCACACCTGCCAGGACCGGCAGGGCGGCAGTGCTCGTCGAGCGGTACGCCTTTGTCAGAAGGACCAAGGCGGATCTCTGTGTGCGCAGAAGCGCACTTCGCACAACATACTGTGACACACGTTGGAACCAGCTCGCTGCAGCATACGTTACCGTGGCGATGTAAGTGCCTTTGTACAGGACCCGAAGGGCCCTGTATCTTACTCCCCATGAGGTTGCCGATACCCGCGACATCTTGCCGAAGCAATTTGCCGCACGCTCCCCTATCGACAACGCATGCCGCCCGAACGATAGACTCGAATCCACCACCACTCCCAGAACCGTAGTCGACGTGACGCTCCTGATAGAGGCCCCACCAAACCTAATTGTGGGAGGCCGCTGGAATTTCCCCCGGATGGTCATAGTTGCAGACTTCCCCGGCGAAAATTCCAGACGGTTGCGCTCGCCCCACTTACCCACGAGCTCCAATGTTGTAGACGCCGCCGTCTCTATGCGCGCCCTGGTTTGGGCCTCGATCAGGATGGTCACATCGTCGGCGTATGCCACGATCCTCACCCCAGCGGGGAGCGGCAGTCGAAGCAAGTCGTCCATGAGCAAGTTCCACAGCGTAGGCCCCAGCACCGATCCCTGCGGGCAACCCATTGTTGCCTGCTTCCATAACGCGCGGTCCCCCACAAACATACCGATACGGCGGCCGGTGAAGTAGTCCACCAACATCTTATAGATGTTTGGCGGGCAACCTCCCCTTTTCGCCTTCAGCAGTATCATGGGCCACCACGCATTGTCGAAAGCTCCAGAGATGTCTAAAAATATAACCTGAACATACTTCGACGAACTCTCCCGAGCTACACCAAAGATCACCTTCAGCGCAGACACCGTCGACCGACCCCGAGTGAAGCCGTGCTGGCAGTCCGATAACCCAACTGTTATTTGCGGTGCACACCTGATCATTACGCGTTCTAAAATCTTACCAAAGATCGGCAACAGCGTGACGGGTCGGTACGCCTTCGGGTCGGTAAGAGGCTTGCCGTTGCCTTTCGGCAGGACAATCAACTTACCGTCCTTCCAAACGTCCGGAAAACAGCCCTCCTGGACGCATCGCCTAAACACCTCGCAGAGTTCCACCGACGCGGCTGACCAGACGTGCTGGATGATTCGAGCGCTTACCCCATCGATACCCGGTGCAGTGTTGGGAAGATCCCTGACTATATCTCCTATGATCTCATACGTCGGAGGCGGCGCATCTTCTCCTGAAGGTGCGAACGTAGCCATTAGTCGCACACGCTTATGGTACCCCGTGTCCTTAGACATATCGTCGTCCGGGCACAGGGCACACATAAGACTGCGCATGGCACCCTCCACATCCTCAGCATATCCTTCAGCATACTTAGTGCCGTTAACTACGTTACTGGGGGGTCGATGCCTCCCGCACGCAACCCGATAAGCCTGTCCCCAAGGGTCCTGGTTCCCGGATTCCGCGACTTTCCTGCAAAACAAAAGTTGCGCTTCCTCCATGGCCGTCCTATACCTACTCCTATGCGCATGGAACCGCTCCCGGGCAGATTCCTCGTTGCGGCCTCCCGCCCTACGGAGTATCTGCCATACCGTACGGAGACGGTTGTTCTCCGCGCGCAGCCGGCTGAGCGTCGGAGTCCACCAAGCGTGGCCTACATTCTTCTTCCTCTTATTGATCCCCAGAGTCTGCTTCGCGGTGCGCAGGACCAAACCGGTAAATTGCGCACAGACTTCAGAGGCGGGACGGTTCCATCTAATATTACCCACCCTCCCATGTAAGACACTCTCGAAGCACGCCCAGTCTACCCCGCGATCCCGTAGTCTGAATGGCTCCTCCATAGACTCATCGCGAGGAGCGGCCTCACTTGCCACTTCATATGTAATGAGCCGGTGGTCACTCTCTATTTCTTCCGCACGCACTCGCCATCCCGTCACCGGGATGCCTCTGGTTGTTAAGGTGAGGTCAATGTTGGACGCGCCGTTCTCCGACATAAATGTCGGCGGTTCCCCCTCCCCATTGGCCAGTTCTAGGCCTCTGGCCAGGATAAACGCCTCCATGGACTCGCGACGATGCGTGACGTCTGGCCCGCGTCCGGTGTACTGCCTCTCCTCGCAGTACCACATTGGTGAGTGGGCATTGGAGTCTACCCCGATGATTACTTTCTTCCCTTTGAGGGCATCCAGTACGTTACCCAGATGCTGAAGGTGAACGTCTATATCATCGCTGTACTGAAAGTACGCAGATATCACGTATATGCCCTCCCGACCCACCCCCAAATGACACACAACGCAGTGAGTATTTGAAAGGTGGTGCAGAAGAGCACAAGAGATATCCGTGCGCCTGATATAGACGCCCGCCCTTGCATCCAGGTCGCCGCACTGTAGGAAGCCCTCCTTCGCTGCCTCCTGGGTCGTGGGATAATGCTCCTGAGCCAGGACGACGTCCAGACCCAGTTCCTCCGCTGCCTGGTAGAGCTCCTCTGTGGCAAGTCTTCCCCGCGCCAGGTTCACCTGGCCCACCCGCAAGTTTCCCGTTGTTGTCCTATCCATACTGGACCCCTGTAGCCTCCGTCATGCGCCGCTCGGCATGGACGCGGGCTGGGCAGTTCTTATCGCCCGTTTTGTGATCCTCAAATTCCGACCTGCCGAATTTTTTGCAGGTCGCGCAAATTTCTCTTTTTTCGCAATCCGCCCGCGCATGGCCGGCGGCGCCACAACGGCCGCATGTTAGGTCGCCTCGACATCTCGCCGCCGGGTGGCCATATTGTTGGCACTTCTCGCACAGCTTGGCAGTAGTGAAATCTGAGACCCTACAAACATCCCAGTTGATGTAGAGTGCTTCCTTGTTGATTAGCTTCTCTCTAAGGGTGGGCGAGCAAGCCACCACCAGCGTCGTCTTAGAGCCCTCTCTATAGCTTTTTCGAAACGCCATCCTACTGTTTTTAGTCAGTTCCTCGAGGGTCCAGGGCCCTCTCTAAAGTTTTGCCGGTGGATGACCGGCAGCAGTTCCTCTAGGGTGACGTCCTTCCCTTCTACGTTCCTTATCGCCACCAGTGGCCAGCGTTTCTGAACATCGCTGGCCTTAAGCGATTCGGGGATCGCGGTTTTTAGCTTTTTCATATCCTCTTCTGTCCGTGTTTGGACAATGACGCCACCCTTGCCCACCCTACGCACTTTTTCCACGTTGATTTCCAGATGGGCGGGGGTAATAGCGGTCTTAAGAGCGCGTTTAGTGTCCTCAGCCGACTTGACTTCCCCGGTGGGGTAAATCGCCACCATGGGACCCGACTTCCGCTGCTTCTTCACCTTACCGGCATAGGTCCAGCCGTCCTCCTTCTCCCCGGTTTGTGCTGCTGTGGCAGCCGCAGCTGCTGCAGCCTGGGCAGCGGCACTCTGGGCAGCCGCTAGTACCTCGGCCCTCGCCCTCTCGGCCTCCTTCTCCGCCCGTGCCGCCCGCAGCTGCTCCTGCTGCCTGGCAGCGTCCAGTGCCGTCTTCTCAGTCCTAGTCTGTTTGATTTGGGACTTACCATCCTCCGCGATCAGTGCCAGGTGGCCCACTATTTCCAACAAGGTCGTCAAATGGTTGTTTATCGTTGATTGGTCCGCCTTGTTCAGCTTGCTCGTTGGACCACCTGCCACTGCTGTGACGCCTCGGGCCTCCTTATTGGCCCGAGAGATAAGCTCGCGGGCGGACGCCCTGTGCAGCGGGCTTGGTCCTGCTGTCCCCTCCTCCTCACTGGACTCCAGCTCAGTGGAGCATGGAGTCCCGAAGTCTGATGCCGTCGGGGTTGGTGTCTGCGCCGCCTGCGCCTGTCGACCAGCTCGCCTTTTGGGCTTACCTACCGCCGTGGACTCGTCCGGAGACAGGAACCGCTTGCCAGCCTGTGCACGCTGTGCCGCTGGGGTGCCGGAGGCACCCGCGGCAGTGCGGGCGCTTGTTGTCGCTATGGGGGTCGATGGGGGCAGGGTGGGGGACGGGTCTCGGGGGCAGGGGTCGGGTCCAATTGGATGAGTGGGGGCGGGGGCAGCTGAAGCGATGGGGGCGCCGGGGGGGAAGAACTCGGCGAAAGAGACGCCATCACGGCGGCCACTGCGTGGTACGCTGCCGCTGAAGCCGTTGCCGCCAGATCCACCTGTTGCGGCGGCGGCGACGGCGGGGGGGTTCGCATAAGGCCCGAACGGCGAAATGGGTTCGCCGTGGGGGGCGGCCGGGTCGGCGGAGGATCGTCCTCCTCCGAACTCATCTTAAGCTGCAAAAACTTACTGCAAGGCTGTTCGTGCAGGTAATGATACACGAACAACTGTTAGGCAGATACACGAACACCAATGCGCGTACGCGCCACGCGACTGTTCGTGTCGGGATATACGGGCCGCACGGGTTATACCTGGGTGTCGCGGCACTCTCAACGGAGCTGGGCGTCAGGAGCGCCCGCGCACACACGCCTCCTGCAAGCACTAAAAGTTCGTATTAGTATAAGTGGCAAGTCCGCGTCACACTACTAAGTGACTAACATCGAAGCACTACACAAGCATTAACTGCAAGTGGCAAGTACAAAAAGCACACTACACTAATAAGTGTCAACAGAGCACCAACTACCACTACTAAGCAGCGCTAAAAGGAAGCACAGCGGTATAGCTCTAAGTAAGTGTCAACGTCACTGCACAAAGTGTCAATGTCACCAGATCCGCCAATATGGCGGCTGTCAGTGTCGCTTGACACCTGACAGATACTAAAAACTAAAAGTGTCACTGCCACAGATTAAATAACCTTATAAATTAAAGTGTCACTGTCACAGAGATTGGCTGTAGCAAACCAGACGTCAAACGTCAACGCCACAGCAAGTGTCACTATCACAAATCTAACCTATGAATGTCAGTAGAACCACGCGGTCACCACGTGTGGTGAGAAATGTTGGAAAAAGTTCGGAAAAGCGTGGGAAAACGACTTATTCCTGTGCTGGAAGCTTTGTACTTACCCCGGGTCCCGGGATTGTACCTGAATACCCAACAGGAGCCACGGGATAGCGCTTACACCCAGCGGCCACGCGGCACAGCCAGATGCACTAATTCGCACTAATTGTCTTCAAAAACAGCACAAATCACAGCACAAAAAGAACATTCAGTAAACAAAGTATAATATAACTAGGAAAATCACGAAAAACTCGGAAAAACACACGAGGTCAGCGGTAAAATCGCAGACGCGGTCCGGGTCACTTAACGCACGTCCGCACAGCTCGGCAGACGAGACGCAAGTTTTTACCACTGCGCCACGGAGGTCGTCAATGTATAGCTACAGTTAACAACTGTTACATTTCATTAATCGCGTCCCAGTTTCATAAAAGCAATGGGCGACTATTTTTTTCCGTTCGCTGTATTGTTCCTCTGAAATTTCAGCGTAATGCAAATACTATGTTAGCGGGAAAAGCGAGTCTGTAATTACGCTCTTGGGGAGAGTCACGACGTGTGTCGTGTGTTTGGTGATAAGAGGAGCGGATTGTGGAGCCACAGAATGTACGCAACCTGGTGGTCTTTTAACTCATCGCGCTTGATGTCGAGCTTGATGGATTTCAAAAAGACTTTGGTTTTAACCAAAACCCTCCACTCCGGTCTTTGGGCGTCTTGCTAGTAGTTCGTAGCTTTGAGACATAATATATTATGATTAAATAATTAGTTGTCGACGTGAAAAAGAGCCTTCTTTGAAGGCCAAGTTTCAATAAAAAAAATTGACTTTGACTTGGACTTTGACTTTGCTCCTTTCACTAAGAGGGCTCTATGCCGCAGCCGTAGCTGAATATTGTAATATGAATACTGTACTTCGAATATGAAATCCTGAGCCCATAACCGCTAAATATAGCGAAGGACAAAAACGAATAAGATTGTTACGAAGGTACGTTTGAAATTCCTGGGGACCGATTCTACTAGAATTCGGAATCTCAATTGTGTCTCGAGATCCAAAGAAATTGAACTAAAGCCACAAGATCTCTATAAGATTTCTATGCTTTATTATGATTTATTTGGCTTTTGAGACACAACTGAGCCACGATATAGTACTTTGTAACTTGTAGGATCAAGGGCCTGGAGCGCGATGTTCGGTCACGAATGAGTGCACACCTTAAAGGGTCATATTACCTTGTCTTAAAGATCATTTTGCTTTGTAGATTCTGATTACACTTATGACATGAGCGTTATGATTACAACTGTGGCATGATTTTGACATGTGACATCTTTTTCACGCTTTCCTGCAGAGTGATTTCATGAGAAGAGACTACGGATAAAATAGTAATATTATTATCTGTGTGTTAAGTTGCTATATTTGAAGACAGACGTACACCAGGACAGGTGAAGGTAAAAAAGGCGTGTAAAAAATTAGCAATATTCATGGGAAGCCAGCAAATGACAGTGAATATGGACCCATGTTACCTCTTAATCCGCTGGGTCTCTCATTAAGCCATCTCTGTCTTGCATCCCTGTATATTGGATATGGTTTTTCTATAAAAACATTAACAGAACATTCTGAATTATTATGATGAGCCGATAAACGATTTTTAGTTTTTGACCATCATTCCATACTTTTTACACGACTGACCAAAAAAGGAGTGTTATGTTTTCAGGGTTCATGTATGTAAGTTTCTTTATTCCACCATAAGTCCTAAACGGCTTAACAGATTTTGATATCAGAGGTATTGTTAGATTCCTTGCATTCGTCCGAGTGACATAGGCTATGTAAGTTGTCAGTCGTGTTTTTTATATTTAAATAATTAGCTTATAGGATGGGCCCATTATCAACTCTGTATCAATATATTCAAATGTCAAAACAGACAGGTTGTGTAGGTACTAGGTATGTATAAAAACGGCAATTACCAAAAAAGTAGGAAGCGCGTTCCCTTCTAGAACTACAATAACGAGCTGGCCGCTCTTACCATCTACACACTACAAATATAGTGTGAAAGATGACGTAAATCTGATGTCTTGTATGCAAAAACGCCATTGCGCAGCACTGACTTCTGCATCCCCGGCCCCCTCCCTCAGACCGACACCCCCGCTCGTGGCACGGTCGGTTTGCATACAAACATTGCCATATTCCAATTCTATAGATACTTCTATGGATATATGCTTGACTAATAATCCGCTACATCGTCTCACTAAGCCATCCCCTCGCCCTACATCCTACATCCCTGTACAATGGATATGATCTTTTAACGGGCCTCTTTGTCTCAGCAAATGTGATGTGCCTTCTAATAAGTTGGATGTATGGGGGAATGTACTTAGTAACTTAGCATTTCAATTAGTAATGATAGCTTCGAGTAATTTTACTTGTTTACAGAATGAGAAAATGGAAGAGGGAAAATGTTAGGTCACTGAATACGACACCATGACGATACGACGATATTTTAATTGTATTGGTGTATATTTTTGCATGTCTGCTTCAATCAATCAATCAAACTTTATTTGCATGAATACAAGTTTATACGATACAGGTCAGGCTTGCAGACTTAAGACATGAAACTATTATTGTGTATCATCTTTTGGACTATTTTCTGGCACATATACATTTCTGATTTCTGATGAATTCTTAAGAAACATCATAGAAGGAAAGATAAAAGGAAAACTGGGTCCAGGAAGACCAAGACAGAGTTATATCCTACTAATTCCTACTAATATTATAAATGCGAAAGTTTGGATGTGAGTTTGTGAGGATGTTTGTTACTCAATCACGCAAAATTTACTGGACAGATTTCGATGAAATTTGGTATACGGGTAGAAAAATACCGGAAATAGCACATAGGGTACTTTTTATCCCGAAATTCCCACGGGAGCGAAGCCCCGGGGCGCGGCTAGTGGATTATTTAAAGGAGAAAGTTAGCGTTGTGTCGTATAGGGGAGTGAAAGAGTTAGCAATGGAAAAAGAAAGATGGAAGTAACACCACCGATAAGAGCCTCGCTCTTAAATTCTATGATTATGATAGAACGAGAAAGAATGAGACGTATTGAAAATATTAATCTACTCGTGGCACAAATTTTATCAGAAGAGCTTTGCCTGATACAGATACAATGAGGTGTAAAACTCGCCGGCGACGCTTAGCTGAACAGTGGGCTTATTGGTGGAATAGAGATTTAGATATATGACAAGCAGTTGCTGCCACTAGATGGTAGTGGTCGTAAAATCCGGTCAGTAACAGTTACTATCCGTTTCCCGAGCGTAAGCCCATCTTTAGTTGGGTTTACGTCGGGCATAAACATTTTCTTCTCGTTTATTCCCAGGCTTCAACTCATCTCTGGTTAGTAAGCTTTTTTCTGGTTTGTTTGTTTTTTTATTAACCCTAGTTCTGCGCCATACCTGCTAATCTATGTTCTACAAGTCCTACCTGTCGGTTGCCTGTAAGAAATTGCCGCCATTGTATACTAGCCATTAAGATAATATTGTTTTCCTGTGTATATTCATGGTGCAATAAAGAGTTATCTATTTTTAGGAAGGTGGTTTGGAAAAAATCTGACACCATTGTTATTTAATATTCTTTCTTTCAATCAGTGTTGCGAGCTTGTATTGTAAGGTTGTATGTTTGTCTGCTATTGTAATTATATTGAAAGCATCGTGCATTTTGCAATAAACAAAAGAAGAAACATCTTAGCCTTAGCTGGCTGTTACGATATTACTAACAATGATAAAAACAATGTTGTCTAAAGAAACGTGGTTTTTCAGATGGAAACTTTACTCTTTTCAATCCATTGTTTTGTCAACGAGGAAACGAAACTCGAAAATGATTTTTTCTAGACATTTCTT
This sequence comes from Ephestia elutella, assembly GCA_018467065.1. Taxonomy (NCBI): domain Eukaryota; kingdom Metazoa; phylum Arthropoda; class Insecta; order Lepidoptera; family Pyralidae; genus Ephestia; species Ephestia elutella. The sequence goes on along the minus strand of CM031565.1, from coordinate 7,799,447 downwards.
GCTTTAATTTCTCAATGGGTCGGGGTTATGTGGAATAAAATACAACACCTATTTACGCATTTGGATTTTAGTAACTTTTGCATGCGATGTGTGTAGTAATAAGAATGGCCAAACAAAATGGATCTTTGGTCGTTTCGCACCCTAACAGTACTTGTGTAGATGAATAAATCTGAAAATTTTAAATATATTGTTGGAAGTGTTACAAACAGTGTTACAAACTTATTTTTGCGCTCAATGCAGTATGAATCTTAGGGATCGAACTGCAAAGTTAGATGTTTTTGAAACTACTTGGTCTTTTAGAGAGCTATGATGTGAGATGCTTTGCTTGTATGGAACCCTCAATGCGTGAGTTTGACTCGCTGGTTTTTTCTATGTATGATAGTCATATTCAAGAGTAAAGCTAAGGCTATCCGGAATCCCAACAGGAGCAACGCCGCGTGGTAAAATAAAGTGTGAATAAATAGAAGATTCTTAATTATTCCAATATTAAACTCACAATGTATAACATTAATTAATGCAAAGCCAGCAAAGCCTTGGGGATCCTCTAATATCTAATACAAAGGTACAAATGAAGATATTTTCATTTCATCAACCAACAAAAACACAAGACGCAACGGTTAATAACGGCCCAGATTATATACTACCCTAGTAATAACGGTTATAATCGAACTTAACACATCAGTTCGAATTAAATTAAAAATATTAATTTCATAAAATACTCACGGAAGACCTACATTTTTAATTTACACCGTTTTTAAGGTTAGATTACGAAGTTATACCTGTTAATGAAATTTTCCCGGTGCGGTGGCCATATTGCTCCCCCCACCTCTTTTGCTTTGTGAATCCCTTTTTTGATGTGAATAGTATGATTTTGATGAATATTACAGTGGACTTGAGATGTTATATTTTGATTTATCTTGGTCAGTTTTGCGTATCAAAATAGCACGTTCAATTCAAATCGCAGGCGCGACATGTATCTGTAGATTAATCCAACTTATGTGCGTGACATATATCTGTAGATCGAACTTATGTAGGGTTATTTACATCGATAAATCGTTTAATATCAAAATCGAAAAATATTACAGTCGGAAAATGTCAAAGTGACGCTCTATGCGAAAGAATACATTGTTAGAAAACACTGGCCTTGATTATACAAATTACAAACATACTATATAATGTCTCAGTACCATATCCGTGTCTCAAAAGCCTAAGAAATCGTTATAAAACATAGAAGTCTTACAGAGATCTTGTCGCTTTGGCTCTTGAGAGACAATTGAGACACGACGATATCTATTTATTATTATTAAATACAATGTAAAAAATAAAACAATATTTGTGTTATGTACGACGCCACATAATCTCTTCTGAGATTTTCCGGGCCTCGGGAGTTGCCATCAAAACACATCATCTACGCTTGTAACTCGTAGAATCGGGCCCCTGGTTGACTGTTTAGTTTACTAGTATCATATGAATGGCTGCTGTTAGATGACGGTCATTGAGTAATGTTAGATGCTTACAGTTAGCTTAAAAAACTGACATGTATCTAAATAAAAATTAATGTCCTTAAGAAAGATGATTCCTTTCATTTCATTGTCAAAATTAAAACAAGAGACAAGGTAACATGGTTAATTTTGTATCGTAACCACAGGACGGTCGCTTCATAGAAACGGGGCGTCAAATATACCTACCTACTACTACAAATGACTCAGTATATCCGTGAACACGTCAGTAACACGTCAATGTGTGTGTTTTCATCACAGATGTGGTTGTCATAGTCAAAGATAGCGTCCCAATACACACAAGAACTGGGGAGAAGTGCGGGAGAGGCAAGGAGTTTCCATTCTGTACGTAGTACTTATATTAATTTTGTAACATAACCCTCGACAAACATTGGGACCATTATTTTGGGAGAGTGAGGTGCCTAATAATAATTAGAAGGTGCTTATCTTTAAGATACACCTAAACACATTAACATTATGGCATGGAAGACCTTACGAAACGCATGTGTTTCAGAAATAATATTCATATTCTTTTGGAATATTTCAGTACAGGTTAGGTATATGAAAAATCGTGTAAAAATTTCAGTTAACAGCAAATTAATACAGCCTTATTTTTAATCAAATTCTTAAATGGTCGTGGTCATAGAAATAGGAAGGGCTGCGCAGCGGCGATAGAATTGGAATATGGCAATGTTTGTATGCAAACAAACCGACCGTGCCACGAGCGGGGATGTCGGTCTGAGGGAGGGGGATGCAGAAGTCAGTGCTGCGCAATGGCGTTTTTGCATACAAGAAATCAGATTGACTTACGAAGTAACTATTTACTAATCTGTGGAATGACGTTTTCCTTCACACAATTTTTGTAGTGTGTAGATGGTGAGAGCGGCCAGCTCGTTATTGTAGTTCTAGAAGGGAGCGCGCTTCTACCTTTATGGTCGTGGTAATATGGTGGTGGCGCGTATTGCTCTGTTCGTTGGAGAAATTCACAGGCAAGGCATTATTATGTATACTTACCAAATTTATATTTTTTAGCGGTGTTATTCTCTCCTCAGTTATGAGGAAATACGACTAAAGAAAGATGGAAGGTAGGACTTCAACATATTTTATTTATTTAAATAAATAGTTGGAGAACTACTGACCGACGCAGTTATCTCTGCCACACACACATACAAATCAATATTTATTTATATTAGAGTATTGAGATAAGCACTACTTAGATAAAATTGTATCAATACGGTTCTGAGAGTTGGTTGTAATGTTGTAATTAATAATTGACTCGATGAGTCGTTCCGTAATGATTTATCATGATTTATCGCCATTTGTTTATGGCGAATCACTGCTACTGGTCATTGAACTACATTAAATAAGTCTGTTCCATTTTTCATGCTGCCAGCTTCCATGCTGGTCTGGGAGCGAAGAAAAAACATAGAATGTGCCAGCTGCTCTTCCCGCGTAGATTGTAAAAGTCAATCAAGGGAAAGGGCTTTAAACTGGGGATTCCTCCACTCATAGGCGATGGGCTAGCAACCTGTCACTATACCTGAATCTCTATTCCATCAGATAGCCCACTATTTAGCTAAGCGTGGCCTTCGAGTCTCACGATTCTTGGTCTGTCTACCCTGTAAGGATGTATGATAAGTTCCATTTTATTTTCAATATTTTTTCATAATAAGACTACTTTTTAACCAGTGAAATAATGTCCTATGAACAGAACACTGGCTATTTTTAAATGACTGACCAACAATGAGTGTTATGTTTTCAGGGTTCATGTATGTATGTAACTTACTTTATTTCACCATATGTCCTGAACGGCTTAACAGATTTTGATGTGAGAGTTATTTTTAGATTCTTTACATTCCTCCGAGTGACATAGGTTATGTGAGTAGTCAGTCGTGTTTTTTACACGACTGACCAAAAAAGGAGTGTTATGTTTTCAGGGTTCGTATGTATGTATGTAAGTTTCTTTATTCCACCCTAAGTCCTGAACGGCTTAACAGATTTTGATGTGAGAGGTATTTTTAGATTCCTTGCATTCCTCCGAGTGACATAGGCTATATGACGTCATCATAAAAACAAAATGGCGGATTATATATGTGATAAATAGCAGACCAAAAAAATAAAATTTTATCAATCTTATCGAGTGGGGTATCAAATTGAAGGGCTTTAAAAGGCGATTTCAAAAATGTATATAACTTATATGTTTGTATGTACTTTTTTAGTAAAAACTTGTCAGTCGTGTTTTTTATTTTTAATAATTAGCTTGTTATTTTTTTAATAAATACCTATTAGCTTCTTGTCAATATTCTTTCATAAAAGGCTACTTTTTAACTAGTAAAATTATGTCCTGTGAACACTGGCTGTATTGTTATAAATTATTATTAAATTTCATAAAATATAACTATTTAAAATAGATATAGATGGCTGAATTATATTTTTACCAGCATTCCATGGTTTGAATTGAACTATAAAACCGGTAAGTCAAGTATTTCATGAGATTTTGTGTGTATTTGCCAAGTTTATATAATATTTGCTAATGTAATAATTTGCCATTGCCTTCTCTATTTCACACACTATCGATCATCAACCAGAGTGCAGGTTTCCTCACGATGTTTTCCTTCACCGGAAGCAAGTGGTGGTCGATGGAAACTGCTCGGCCACCACCGATTAACATTGCTAGGATGACCACGACCTTCAGTCACGAAGAATACGACTATAAGAAGAGGATATAGTATTTGGTATTTATCTTCCAAAAACATCACTATTCAAAGAGTGGAAATAAATAATATTATTTTTTTCAATACCTACCTAACAGGAAAATAAATTGAAACTGAATTCTTTTAAAAGTATTTCTCTTATATTTCTTTTTAAATTTTTCAATGTAGTAAATATAGAACCTATGTTAATTTTACACCATACTTTAAGTTTATAAGTTAAAATACGATAAAAAACCGTTCAGAAACGGTGTCCCCTTTGGATGATTTCCAAACTGTTAGTGTAATAGTTAATTGCCCACAATATATTCTGGTGTAGCCTAATTACCTAGTATTTTGGGACCATTCAAATTTAATGTTCGTTCCATTACAGTTTTCTCAATAGTACCTAAACTACATTTTTTCTTAATTGTCCTATTATGTAAACAATCTTCTCAGTACTTTTTATTGAATTTTGTTGAAAATAAATCAAATATTAGTTCAAACCTAAACATTCTAAAGTAAAACATTTATTAACTACGAAAGTAATTTCCTAAAAAGTCTATTTTAATTTTAATTGATGTAAAATCAGAAAAAGACATGGTAAGATTGTTTACATAATAGGACTATTATGGATAAATGGACTTTACACAAGTAGTTTTATCATGAAATTCCTACTCAAGTTCTTGAACGTCGCGTGGGAATTTTAGGAAAACCTATCCCTATGTACCATTCCAGGGTTCATTGTACCCGTGTACCAAATTTCATTGAATACTTTATAACAGTTTTTGCTTGTAAAAGTTATAAACATCCTAAGTATCTGTTCATTCGCAAAAAATCCTAATCCTAACTAATATTATAAATGCGAAAGTGAGTTTGTTTGTTAACTCTTCATGCTTTTTACTGCAACAATCTTCTTGAAATTTCGCGTACACATAGTTAGAAGTACTGAGAAGGACATAAGGTACCTTTCATCCCGGGAGAAAGCACTATTCCCGAGGGAAATTCACGCGGGCGAAGCCGCGGGCAAAAGCTATTAAATAAATAAAATGTTTTTATTTAAGGCAACTACATGATCCAGCTCATTGAATATTAGTAAGATGGTAGGAATTTTCAAGAAATAATTTCCGAATACTGGCAACCCCATGCCAAACCACAATGAAAGATAATGATACAGATCGCGCCATCCACGAAGATGCGCCCCACCCTCATGCGGCTGCTTGCACACATATACTGTAAAAACGGAAAGTGGGGCGCGTCTTCGTGGATGGCGCGATCTGTAAGCAGCCCTACTAGAAAATAAAGCGGCCGGCACACATTCGTTTTTTTCCGTACGTGAATTTCAGATCAAGGTACCAGAATGCAGGCTTATCATACAAAAAGTTCGAGTGGGCGCACACGTTCGTTTTTTTTTTCCGTATGAAATTGTTTAACACGTGTGCCTGTGTGCCCACTCGAACATTTTGTATGAAAAGTGTGCATTCGTCTCCGAATCTGATCTGGAATCTGAAATTTCCGTACGGAAAATAAACTGAAGTGGTAAAACGAAGCGAATGGTTGGTGGTTCGCATCCGTTACGAAATCATTGCAAGTAGCAACATCAGCATATATCCCTAACAAAATATCGAGTGAATAGAACTGACTCAATGTGATTTTTTTTTGTATTTAATTTAGTTGTATTATTTCACCATCAGCAGCAATTTTAATATTTCCACTACTGGAGCACTAGCCTTGCTTATGGATGGATGAGGATTGAAAAGGGTATTATTATAATAAGAATATTACTTATTGTATTACATTATAAACAGTGTTAGCCAGTCATATAGCTAGCTAGCTGTGAAAACTTTTAAGTGGCTTACTGTTGCTAATAATGTTGTTATTACTTTGTTTTTGTTTGAAATGTCCTAGTTTTTCTAATAAATAAAATAAAATAAATAAAATATAATTTTTAAATTGGCTAAAATGATTCACCAATTCTCTTAATATTTACTTACTTTCTTGTATTATTTACTTATTTCTTGGCTTGGCTGGCTTTTTTAATGCGAATTTAGAGTGTTTGAAACTCAATATCGTCATTATGCGGAACGGATTATAGAGAGGCAGAAAAAACTCATTATGTCATTGTAAACTTTCGGGTGCCCTTTGTTTCGCTTAAAATTTTTGTCTCTAATTTCACTTCGCCGAACCTTATTGGCCTAAACATGTTATGCACAATTATTGTCTCGCCTAATTTATGTTTTTGCACAATAATAATTTAGCCTAATAATTATTACATGCAATTTTTGAGTCTCTATTATTAGATGTTCTAAAATCGTTTGGCTTTTAATTTTTTACACCTAACGATATCCTCGTATAAATTTGTTTGAGACAATTATTACTTGCTATAATAATCACTTCTTATAATTATAACTAATTGAATATTAGTAAATTTAATTATTACTATTAGTACTTTCTTACCGGCATGGGTACTGTGACATGTCTATCACAGCAGTGCCGGAGATAAGGACAGGCCAGTCTGTCGTCAATCATTTTCAGAATGATGTGAATGATGTAATGCACTACTAATAATAATTCCTAAAAATCTTCATAAGTCACAGATCCGACTTAGAGCACCCCGACTTCACGTGGCTCAAGTTTGCCCTATACTAGAGTGTTATTCCTTCGCGCGGAACCAGAAGCTCGCGAAGGAGGTCCTGAGAGAAATGAGGGCACGAGGCCGAACCGCAGCGAGGGGGGGAGGTGGCGAGCGAAGCGAGCCGGCGACCTCTCGAGCGTAGCGAGGTCGAGTGCACGAATGAATCGAAGGGCCGACGGAGCGAGTCTTCTGGTGGAGCCACCCAGAAATACTTTCATGCTGCATGCTTGCTTGCATGCTGCATGCAACTGCATGCTTGCTTGCATGTGGCATGCTTGCTTGCATGCTGCATGCTTGCTTGCATGCTGCATGCTTGCTTGCATGCTGCACGCTTTAGTTCACATGCCTAATATAACTTTCTTTTACTTCTCGACATTTATCAAACACAAATCCATCAATGTTTAATTTTAGTCCCGCCCTATTAGATTTAAATACTTTGTAATAATTATCAGAAATTATTATAACACAAATAATTAGGTGTTACAATTTTGTGCTTAATTGCTTTGTACCAAATATTAATTAGTATTTGTGAATATTAGAAATAATCAATTATTAGGCCTAATGACTTATTTGGAAAGTAAATATACGGCGATAAAAACTTAGGCGAATCAAAAATAGGCTAAACTAAATTAGAATTCATAAAAATGTAAGAATGAATGTTGTACTAAAAGTTTGTGCACCAAACTACATTAGGAGTACAAAAAATTAGGGGAAACAATATAGACCCTAAACTTTCGGCTCCTTCGCTACTCTTTTGATTTTAATCATCTCAATTTTCTCTGTGTTTGAAATTTATTTAAATTAAAGTAACAATCTGACAATAACATGTTCGATTTATTATTGAATGAATTAAAAAATATGTTTTACATTATTGTTTTGCAAGACTTTCAAAATGACAACTGAAAAGACTACGTTGTCAGAAATTCAGTTGAGAATTAGTATCTTCAATTCTAATCTTTTATTTAACGCCGTTTCACATCCGTACCCTCGTTTATTTTATATCCGGTTTAATAACAGTTAAAACCGGGTTTATGCGAGGACCCGGGTTATTTTGTATGTACACGGTGGATGATAAGGTGGAAATGGTCGGGAAAGGTTCTGTTGTTTTAACGGTGAATTTTTAAACGGCAATAATGAGAGTTAATTTGCTGTTATTGTTGGCGGTAAATTAAATATTATCTGTCTTATTTATATCGTGAGGAGAAAATGTTTGTTTGCATCATAAACTTTAAAAAAAAATCTATGGTAGTACTAGCCTGTGCTCGCGAATTCTTCTACGCGTAATTTACTATTATTAATATCTCAGGTTCTAAGCGGCGTATCAAGATGAAACCTACGCAAGATTTTACGTTAGATCTACAATAATACAACAGTGAAATCCGCATTTTTCGTCTAGTAGTTTATTTGTGATGCGCGTACAAACATACATACAGAAAAAAATTAAAAAAAAAATTGTTTTAGATTCTATTGGCCCTAGAAAGACCCCGATTTTTTTTTTCTTATAAATCTCTTAAGTAAGTACAGACACAGACCAGTAACAGTTTTATTATATGTATTGATGTGTTTTTTTATTATATCTGTCGTCGTATGGCGAAGCTGGTCGAGGTCTTCTGAAGACCGCTCAGTCATCCTGTAGTCGTGTGGGCGCGCGCGCGCAGGCACTCACCAGAATCAGGCCCTAATCGGTCCTCAACGATAATTCACTTGACAAAGGTATCACCACCTAGTTGATTGTCGAGTATCTACAATCGAGTTGTTCTGAGATTATCAATTAGAAGATATTTTCAATTAAAAGAGCCAATGGTTTTGTAAGCAGATCCTACGCGCAGAACGTCCGTCCCAGAAGTCCCGATATGACGTTGACGTACTGCACCGTAATGTCACTTACAACTCCATTCGAGTATAATTACCCGCCCTTTCAATAAAGCTACTTAGTTGTCAATGTCAAAGTCATTTATACTTCACTAACTATTTGGAACATTAAAAAATAAGATTTCAAAGCAATACTAAACAAACTTTTATTAAAATGTTACAGACAACAAATAACGCGCCGTTACGGCCGTCCTGCATAATCACACGTCCTCGTGTGTACTTATTTTCCTGCTCATCTGTGAACAAAATGAAACAACCAATACACACACCACACCACCAACCACAGCTACATGCTCGGTCATTCTGACCCCTAAGCAAATCCGTTGAATTGATCACTTATGAATAAAGTTACAAAGACCAATATATGCCACAAAGGCCAATTAGTATCTTCAAGGCCAATATGTGCCACTAAGACCAACTAACGCCAACAAAGCCAACTTATGCTACCAAAGTCAATCCATGGGCAATTTATGTCTTCAAGGTCAATATGTGCCATCAAGGCCAACTTACGCCACCAAAGCCAATTTATGCTACCAAAGCCAATTTATGCTACCAAAGCCAATCCATGCTACCAAAATCAATGTTGCCATCAATGCCAATTTATGCCACCAAGAACGACGTTTGCAACTAAAGTCCATTTATGCCACCAAGACTATTTAATGCCACCAATGCTATTCTAGGCCGTCAATGCCATTCTATGCCACCAAGGCTATTTAATGCCACCAAGGCTACTTTATGCCACCAAGGCTATTTTATGCCACTAAGGCCACTACATGCCACCAAGGCTACTTTATGCCACCAAGGCTATTTTATGCCACTAAGGCCACTACATGCCACCAAGGCTACCTTCTGCCACCGAGGCTACCTTCTGCCACCAAGGCCACTTCATGCCACTAAAGTTATGTTATGCCACCAAGGCTACCTTCTGCCACCAAGGCCACTTCATGCCACTGAAGCTATGTTATGCCACTAAGGCTACATGTAACGCAATAAACACAAACATCACCACTACACTACCCACTTGTATGCTCACCGATGCCGTTAGGACATCCTGACCAAAGATAAAACTAGCTTTTAAGAGACGGGAGTGCCATACAAAAAGCGTGAACTCGTATTAGTATGTGTCTCGTAGTGGACACGATGGAATTTGATTTGAAACTCAAACTAAACTTAAATTTGTTAACTTGTTGCTCTTTTAAATAGTCAGGCGTTGGCCTGAACAGTATGAAACCCTTTTTTTTTTTAAACACACTTGTAGGCTACGAGGTGAAACCCATATAAAACACTCCAATCCACGGTTTGTCTCGGCTGGAAAACAATCAAAACCATAATGTCAAAGCAATTTTTGTCTAATGACAGAGCTAAGTGGTGATAGTGGAGCCCTCCCAGAACACTAACGCCATCCCAATGCACACGGTATACGCTGGGCTTAAGCAAAAGGTGAAATGAAATGATTCAATTACATGAAACATGGTTAAAGGTGTTACAAACAGTTATAAGGACCAGCATGTCTCGCCAACAAGAGGCAGAATTTTTAAGATTATTGCCCAATAACAAATTTTATCTTATTAAATTACTTTACATGAAATTACTTAAATTACATTTTGATTTTGAATTACATTCATACTATACAAACTGAAAACGATGTTGGCCATATATCTAAAACAAAACTATAAATTACTATCTCATGGCCCAAAATTTTTCCATATCATAGAAACATTGGACAAGTAACCATTAAAATGTCTTAATGGTAACTCACGCTTTTCTTTTGGTTATTTGTTATAAACTTTTACTGACATAATATAACAATTATTGCCAACAAGAGACGTTCTATGTGTTGGTATTACCAATCGAGTGGGATCTCTATGCAGAAATCTATGGTTTTGTAAATCACCGACTCTAGTAAAGAAATTCATATGCGATATAACAAAACTTCCAGCTTCGAGTACATACAGGCAAGAGTTAAGATGTTGTGCTTTTATTTTAAAACAATGGTCGACAAGACTCCAAAGGCCCTCTCCCACACAACGCTCTTATTTATTTATTTATTTTCTGTGTTATAAATGCCCTTTTTACGTCCGTCGAATTTCCCCACAGTAGAAGTCCATATCTTAGTACAGAGGCCACATAACCGTGATACACTGTGGAATAATTGCTTTATTAGAAATCCTTGTTAATTTTTTTTTTTTTTTTTTTCATGGCAAACAAATTTTTGTGTGTAGGTGTGCGCGGTCCCTTATTCTGTTTTTGTCTATGTAAAAACTCTAGTATAGTCTATTCTATGGTTCTATGGTTATTAAACTCAGACCAAGCACTATAAAGTGCCCACTAGACGCTGGCCCAACGCATTGGGCCAACGTGTACTGGAGCCTTTAACCGAACACGCAAATAACAACATCATGAAAGAATGTGAACTCCATACAAATCTCAGTAAGAAACATAAGAAAGATAAAGAGATACCCAGTAAGTACTTCCCGTCCCCATCATAGATCCACCCATCCTCGCCCGGCCGGTCCAAGAACCAAGCAATTCTTTATGCTTGCCCAGTATGAGATACAAGTAACCCAAATGATGTAGGCTGCTAATAGTGAGAGGGCAGCCACTGCTACAGTATGTCCCCAACCCTGCAGCACCGCGATGAGTCAGTCCCCCACTGGCACAAGCTGATGATAACTCTATGGGATTCTACCTTTAAGATAATTAAGAAACAAATAAAAAAAAACAAAGAACAGGATTATGAGACAGATGTGGACCCTTTTAATTTCTTCTTATTTGCTACCTAAATTGCAAGATTCTCTTCACCAAGAAGAGCAAGAATCACCCATTAATATCAGAAATTTTCACATGTTTTGTGATTGCATAGGAATTTAAATCTATGGGTTACCTCCCATCGGCCCCATATCATGAAACTCTGCAAGAAGCAAGGTCTAACAATACCCATACAGGAATACATCCGAGACCGGTAAACATGCTGTTAGAAACCAAATAAAAAGTGTATTCACCATTACAAACTTATCATTTCCGCCTAATGCAGTATGAATCTGTAGAAATATGTCTAGGAATTTAATTGCAAAAGATTGTTTCTGAAACCTGTTGATCCCCCAGTCAACAATGTGAGATGTTTTGCGCACACTATAGAACCCTTGGCGCGCGAAACTGACTCTCGCACTTGGCCAGTTTATTTTATTTTTAGCTTCTTTTTCTCTAATTAGAATAAGTATATGGCACCAGAATTAAAACAAAATAAATACTTCTCACCCATAACAGTAGAAAATTGATCCACAGCTGACTTACAGGTGCAGATATATACACTCGATCCTTAACTACCATTTCGCCTGCTGTATTCTGTTTCCTCTGTCACCGAGTGGACATATGTCCTTGCTCAGCGCAGGAGAAACCAGCAAGCGGAGACGGCTTCTTCAGTACCTCTGGCCTTCCCTTCGACGTAGATGCCTGAGATGCATTGCTCTTGGCACCACAATCCACTGCCAAATCACCAGATCTTTTACACAAATAACACCGATGTGAACTTTCCAATATGGGATGCCTAGCATCACTATTTACAGCTCTAGCACAAAATGTGATACAGAGGTGTCAAAGGCCCCTCTTTTCACGACAGGTATAAGCCTTACTGTTGCAATTCCAGTTGCACATCAATTTCCATGGTGAATACTAGCCCCTACAACCGTGGCTCAATTCTTGATGCATGTGCCAACACTACTGCTACAGAAATTTGCTCATTGGACAAGGAGCGCATCCACTCATGAGCATGCCCAAAAATCTTGGAGTTCGGAGATTTGGTCTAATCTGTTCTTAAAACTATTGAGAAAATGCAGTGATGACATTCTTATTTAATTTGTTCCAGTCTCTAACTACACAGTTCGATAGAAAATTTATTTCTGTTTCCTCTTTGCTGATGTGCAATACAGTTTCAAAGAATGACCTCATAAATTATTGTTTTCATTGAAACAGTTTCTTAAGCTCGGGTACATCATAATTTTAATATTTTAATATAGGTCTCAATCAGTTGTCCTTTTTGTCTGCGACGCTCTAGTGTAGTGAGATCTAATTCCTTAAGCCTCTGTTTGTAAGTTTTATTTTGCAGTGACTTTACTAGTTCTGTTGCTCTTCATTGGACATTTTCTATTAAGGTGATGTCTTTTTTTTTAAGTCAGGGTCCCAGATAACATAGGCAAATTCAGGAAACCAGTTAAGGATCTTTGGAATTAGGTTTCTTCATGGTACGAATCAGTTCCATCATTTGAATTTGTTGCACTGTAAAAAGCAACTTCCACATGCTATGTCAGCATTAATTTGACAAATAACAACACTCGGACCTGCTAGGTGACCCTGCGCCGTTTCTGTTGGACCCGCTTCTGATGTCGTCGTATGGCGAAGCTGGTCGAGGTCTTCTGAAGACCGCTCAGTCATCCTGTAGTCGTGTGGGCGCGCGCGCGCAGGCACTCACCAGAATCAGGCCCTAATCGGTCCTCAACGATAATTCACTTGACAAAGGTATCACCACCTAGTTGATTGTCGAGTATCTACAATCGAGTTGTTCTGAGATTATCAATTAGAAGATATTTTCAATTAAAAGAGCCAATGGTTTTGTAAGCAGATCCTACGCGCAGAACGTCCGTCCCAGAAGTCCCGATATGACGTTGACGTACTGCACCGTAATGTCACTTACAACTCCATTCGAGTATAATTACCCGCCCTTTCAATAAAGCTACTTAGTTGTCAATGTCAAAGTCATTTATACTTCACTAACTATTTGGAACATTAAAAAATAAGATTTCAAAGCAATACTAAACAAACTTTTATTAAAATGTTACAGACAACAAATAACGCGCCGTTATATGTATTGATTATTCTTTTGTTTGTTTTTAATAAACGCAAAAATACATAATGGATTGAGGTGAAAACATGCGTAATAAAGTTGTAGATGCGAAAAAGGATAAAGAATTTTATTTAAGAAATTTTATTTCGAAAATTATTGTGGTAACTCATAGCATCGATAAAATTACTTTAATATTTTATCGATGCTCATAGGAAAAAGAGAAGAATGACCGACCTAGCATCTCACGAGTGTGTATCACTTTTATACTAAGGTATTTGTTTTAAAATTAATGTTTCATTAATTTAAAAAATATATAGTCACAACAAGCTTCTTAAATATTAATTTGTTCATTAAATCACACAGGTAGACTATTAAAAAAAAATACTATTTTCGGCGAACCCCCCTTTTGAAAAGCTTTTAAGGCCTCAAACAAAAATTTACATTTTATGTCCATAGCCATGGACTTGAATATACTAACCTCCTACATATGTCGAATGATGTAGAAATCGGAATAAATAGAAATTACTGCCAAATACATGAGTAATGAGTGTAGAGGACGTTAGAGAGGTCTGTAAGGTTCGTAGTAAGTGGAAATCGCTAGCTCTGTCTATTCCCACGGGAAAAATGAGTGATAAGTAATATTTATTGCATTATATCAAACTGCTGCACTTATAGTTTAAAAAAGTTAATTTTAAAATCTTTGTACACTGAAAATTAACGTGACAAAAGGCACAGTTTTTTAGTATATGTATAAAATTCCCCAGTATCCAATTCACAGTAACATAAAATAAAAATATAAAACTATTTTTTACGCATGGCAACCCAGTGTACAGTTTGAGTGGTCGTTTTATCCGTAGTTCTACTAATTGGTAATATTTGAGTGGCTGGCTGGATGGCTTTTAGCGTGTGGGTTTTTTTATACTCCACCACAGGGCGGGCGCTTTATAGAAACGGCGCGTCAAATTTACCTACTATTACTACAAATGAAACTGTATATCCGTGAACACGTCAGTACAGTAACACGTCAATGTGTGCGTTTTCATAGTCATAGCGTCCCAATACACACAAGAACGGGGGAGAAGAGCGGGAGGTGCGGGATTGGCAGGGAGTTTCCTTTCTGTACGTAGTACTTATATTAATTCTGTGACTCTACGTATGGCTATGTTCTACAAAATAAAATATTTTTGGCACAGCTTTTACTTAGTGAGAACTTAGTGCATTAAATTTGTGATAAAAAATATTATAACCATGCATTTAGCCGCCTGCCACTAAGATTTTAAAATCAAATGTTGGACAGAAAGTTGTATGGTTTTTATTTGGTTAAAAATACAAAATTAGAAAACTTACCAGAGTAAACGATGCAAGCGACATCTGTGAACAAAAAGAATAAAAAGTTAATATCTTTATCTTCATTTTAAAATGCTTTACAAAACCATATCCTAAAGTATTACTATATTATACCTCTTATTATATTCAGTAGTACAACACACTGCATAATCTCTACGAGGTAATAAACAACCCTCCTTTTCCGAATCCGGTTAATAAAACCGTACGCCACAAAAACCGGTAACCGGCTGCGGTCACTCAAATCCGGTTGTAACTGGCGCAAGCCGGTCCAAGCTCAGTGGCACTTTGATGTCAGTATAAAATGAAAAGTGTTTAAAATTGTAACTAATATTACTGAAATAAGTTATATAAACATGTTTTAATATTCAAAATCAAATAGCTCACGAGGATTCTAAGAGATAAATACCTAAATTTTTGTATTTTCATTATAGCTTCTAATTGTTAGGAGTTTTTTGCGAAATAACAAATGCGAAAGATACACATACATAAACGGACACTGACAAATTGAATTTCTTTTTTTCAATTATATTAAAGGATATAATAGTATAATTAACATATATTTTTCACGATTTGCACAAAGCAAACAAATACTGAACAGATTTCATAGGGACAGGGAATAAATAGGTGCCTACATAAAGTACATTAATAAAAAATCCAATTAAAGAGATCTTGTATAAAGTTGAAATTCTGTGTTCTCTATATTTAGACACCGCTTCGACCAAAACTTTGAGTATCTCTGGATTGTGGTCGGGGATTAATTTTCATTTTTATTATTTTGTGTTTTGTTGTCTTTGTTTTAACCGACTTACAAATATGGAGGTTCTCATAGTGACAGTGTAACTATTATAACTGTGTGATTTGTTTGTAATTTATTTCTTTACTAGCTTGTGCCCGCGAGCTTCGTTCGCGCGAAAGGGCATGTTGCATAGCAGGCTATATCATGTGCAGTTCCCCAAAAATCAGAAATAATATCAAAAACCGATTAAGACTATCATATATTTGTTTTTTCGTTATTTTGTTATGGTACAAAAATACATTTAATATCGCTTAATATCATATAATGGCACCCGTACGTATGTTCAAAAATTATGATACAGAAAATCAGATACAATCACGGAACATGGGTCGATATTTTCATTATATTTTAGAAAATTAATTAAAGTAAATGTTCCTAACACATGTTACATGCAATATCACAAAAACATATGTGTATCTCACATAAATAGATGAATAATAAATAAAATAAGCAATTCTACTAAATGTATGTACTAAAAGTAAATTTTTGAACTTACCGGAAATCGGACCTTTCAAATGAAACGCGTCAACGTCAAATCATAATGGGTGTCGGCTATTTTGACGGAACTCGCATAACCTTCATTACGATTTTGTTGACTAAATGTACCATAGAAAGGCTACGAGTTTACGGGATTTACTTATAAGGCATTGATACTGACCCAAAAATGAAAAGTTCAGATAGGTGCTCATGATATAGCCATGATATAGTTCAGATAGGCTCCCCATAGATTTGTGCAACAACCCCTTTACTAATATTTCTAACCCTGGTTCTAAGCGACGTATCAAGATGAATCCTACCCCAGATTTTAAGTTAGACCTTCTACAATACAACAGTGAAAACCGCATTAAATTTCGTCTAGTAGTTTATTCGTGATGCGCATACAAACATACAGACAGAAAGACAAAATTTAAAAAAAAATGGGTTTGGCTTCTATTGGCCATATGAAAACCCCTCATAGTTTTTTTTCTTAAATATCTTCTATGTACAGACACAGACCAGTTACAGTTTTATTATATAATTATATGTGTTGATGATAATGATTTAACTGTTGGATTTTTTAGCCTGCGAGTTCTACTGATGTAGAGTATGGATCAAAAATGCGATGAATGTGAGTCTATAAGTATGTTTGTGACTCAATCACGCAAAATCTTCTGGACGAGTTACGATGAAATTTGGTACACGTGTAGAAAAATACCGGGAATAGCACATAGGGTACTTTTTATCCCAAAATTACCATAGGAGCGAAGCCCCAGGACGCTTCTCGTCTAAGGATAAAAGCAAAATGCTATGATCTGTATACCTATCAGATTTTACTCTACGCGTGGACACAGGGCGGGCGCTTCATAAAACGGGGTGTCAAATATACCTACTACTACTACAAATGAAACTGTATATCCGTGAACACGTCGGTAACACGTCAATGTGTGCGTTTTCATAGTCATAGTGCCCCAATACACACAAGAACGGGGGAGAAGTGCGGGTGGTGCAGGCGGGTGCCATATTGCGGGAGGGGCAGGGAGTTTCCTTTCTGAACGTAGTACTTATTAATTCTGTGGCGTGGACCAAAATTCATCGAAATCCGCTTAGCAGTTAAGGCGAGATTGAGTAACAAACAT